>JAGVSP010004570.1:0-14823 GCA_022494985.1 Micrasema minimum
TTCATAGAAAAAATAATTTCGCATGCAGCATTCAGGAAATCATCAACTAACAATCTCCACTTGTCAAATTCGCAATCTCACAAACGATTTTAAGCCGAAATACTCCAGTTTAACCCCCGGGACTTCAATAGACATGGAATGTATACGTATCTAGATATCTAGGTACGATAGATCAGCGATGTACCGGGTTTAATTTGGCAAAGCTCGCGATGCGCCCGTATAACTTTTATGTGGCTGATTGTGGCGGGGTCGGCCGAGTACTGGGCGCCATTTTCCAGTTTTTGTTAACACACTCGCGTCCGTATTTGCTCCGGAAACATAAAACGGTAATAAATGGTCGTAGTGGACGTAGCCCGCAGGCCCCGTGGCGTTTAACGTTGTGGCAATAACAGGCCCGGACGCAGCCATTTGCTTCATATTGCATCAAGAACCATCGTCAATGTGCAGTCCATCTTCAAAAGTAATGCAATTAAGCAATTATTTGCTGGATACAAAAAGCGGGTGCTAGTATTTTTGTTGAAAGCTTTCATAATTTTCATGTACCGACAAAAACAATATGTGAATGACTCTGTTAACAATTTTATTAATTAAAAAGTCTTTTTTTTACGACAAGCTCAAGAACGGAAAACTATGGAACTATGAACTACATTCTCAATATAATGTAGTCGTTATAGTAAGATTATCGTTATAATTCCTTCTTTTCGTGTTGGATCACGGTTTAGCTCATTTTAGTGCAACGCTATTCAATAATATTAATAACTGTATTGACATTACCTTATTTACAGAAGGTGGCTGTGGTTGAGAAATGCTTACTCAAGGTTTACGTTATTTAAACAGAAGAGGATATAAACGAAGCGTCACAAGCCTTTTCATCTAAATATTGATGCCCGGAACAGTTATAGCTATCGTTTTCCGTTTATTTAAATTACAAAACAAGTCTCGCTCAATTCGTTTTGTTGGTTTAATTAAAAATTATTTCACCGTTAGGAGGAGGAATTTATTATATTATATTTACACTATCTAAACCACAAATTTTTAGATGCGTTTATAATCAAATCATCTCGAATTCCACTTTAACTAACTGTGTCTCTATCTGGAGGAAATGAGGATGGCTTTTATACCAGGTACGAGGTTCGAGGATTTGCGTCCAGATAGTAAAGTGTCCTCCTACCTTTGGTAGTTGATTACTCTTCTTCCAGCCGCACACAACAATGAGAACACTGATGCACTTTCACAATGGCTGATGATCAAGGATTGTTTCTTTATCGAGAGATATTGCCGATCGGGATTTCGCGTAGCTTTTGTTGTAGCGTAGGTCTTTTCGGCGCGGTGCGGTAAGCGGTGAGGTTCGCGGCTAGGGTCAATTCACTTCTGACGCGGAATGAGGAAGGCGGGGACGGGATCGAGGTAGCGGGCTGAGGTGCGGGGAATTAAATATAATATAATAAAAGTGTGTGTGTGAAATAATATTAAACTAAATAAGTGCGCGGCGTTACCACTATCGAAGTATAGGTATTTGAATTTCTTTTAAGAATTAACCCCTTGAATCAAGAGCAAAATCTTTTTAACAAAATAATAAAGATACGTAGGAACTAAAACATTACAGGAAAAGCCCCACCCTTTCCCTAGACTGTTTCAAAGACTATTGAGTCTTTTTTCAGTCCAGCACAACTCTACCGATTTTTTAAAGCTAATGCGCGAAATTTAATTCAGTTCTGGAAAAAAGCGGAAGAAAAGAAGGTTAAATACTCGACCAAATGCTTTCATTGCCCCTATCACTGTCTCGGCTCTAAGATTGTCATAAACACATTCACCCCAACCTGCTTAAGGATCTGGCCCAAATTTACAGTGCACACCAAAACATTAGTCGATAATTACACGGGGTACATGTACGTAAGGAATTAATTATGAAAATGAACCGGTCGGTAGTAAAACACAAAATCTGTTTATAGCCGAATACCAACAAAATGCTAATGACCGAAAGATTACAGCATAGTTTCCAAGAAATGGAGCTATTACCATCAGATTGTTATGGTAAGTATCTACTGGGGAATACCCAATTAAACGGTTTGTTCAAATCGTGTTTAAACCCTTTGAATAGAAATGGTAACATTAGTTCAGAAATTTGATATGCTACCATGGAATATCTAAAATACCGTGTACTTACCGTTGGAACTTTGGCCTCAGACAAATAAGTAAGTACCTTCAACAAAATTACCGCCCTTTTAACCAAATCATAATCAATTTATGTAAAGCAATAGCATTGCATTACCAAGATTATGCTTCCATGTAACAACTAAAATATAATAATAACAAATGTAGCTTCAAAATGTTCTACAGTCGTAGTGATAATGAGGAATGATCTTTCGCGCGGCACTCAACAGTATGAAGGCTGTCTGGAGATCGAGTGTTTACTAGATAAATAAAAAATGCGCTTTTATAACACCTGGTTCACATAATATTTTCTGCTCTATGGGTGCGAGTCATGACACCAAACTAGGGCCCATAAAGCAGAATTCTAAGTTTTGTGAACAAGTTTCGCAGAGGAAAACTAGGTGTGCGGTGGTTTAACTTTGTATGGAACACAGAGGTGAGGCGACGAACGTAGCAACCTTTGGTATTAACTGTTACTGTCATCCGGGGAAGATGTTTCGGCTGGCTGGGCCATATACTACGTATGCTTCTCAACAGCCTTAACTGTGTTTGCCTATTCTGCAAAGCCCTTGGACATTCACTGATGACAATCCGTCAGCAGTCGGCGGTTTGCGTCAGAACTACGGGACGTGAACCTGACTTGGGAAGGTGCAACGTAATTGGCGGATCGCTAGGCTAGGAAGCGTTTGTAGAATATACACAATATAGGCAGCGGGTATGGAATGATGTTGAAATGACTAAAAATTATTCTATCTTTGATATTAGAAGCACAAACTTTGTAAATCATTTTATTAACTTGAATAAATAAAATTAAAAACTTAGTTTTTTGATTCTTTTAATTTTGAAGACGAAATAAAAATTTTGTATTCAAATAAAAGAGGAAATATTCTCAATCATTTAGAAATTTTAGAAATAAAAAATGCTGTAAAATTAAATTTAAATATAATTAATAACCAATTAAATGTAAGTAATAGCCCTATGTTTAACATCTACCCACCCCCCCCAAATACCCCTACCACTACTCCCTCATCCGTAGCCACACCCACTTATTAGGAACTTATTCTATATAATTTTTACTGTTAAGTTTTTTAGTTTGTAAGTAGCCCTGAGGATGACCAGTAGGTCGAAACTAGTTGGCTAAGTGTATATAATAATAAAAAAGTGCATAAAAAAACAAAGTTTTTAAAAATGGTTCATTTTATTTTGATCAATGAAATAACCTACCATTGACGATCATCTTGAAAGTCTTGTCAACCATGCCCCCCTCCGCCCGGCAAGCCCAGTTGCCCCTGTCGGCTATCACAATGTGCTCGAATATCAGGGCCTGCGCCCCCTTGGCGAGCCCCTCCCTCCTCTCTGCGTGCACGCGCCCTCGCGACTCGGGGGCGATGTCTCCTTTGGGGCTCAGCCATTTCACCTGAAAAAGAAAATTGACATTTAAAAAAATATTTTTATTCTCGTTTTAATTTTTCAGACTTGGATTGTCTCTAAAGCGAAAGGGACATAACCACTTTCAAGCACTTGTAGTACTTGATCATGCCGTCTTTCTCGGCCTTCCTCGACTTCTAAAAAAAATTACTGATAAAATGAAAGCCATGTTGAAAACCAAGAGTAAATTTAACTAAAATCTTATTTTTTGATCGAAAACTTAACATTTTTCCACATTGTGATAACAAACGTCCAAACGAATACAAAGTTTGACTTTCTTAAATCAAATCAAATTTCTACCAGATTTTCTAATGATTACATAACGAAATGAAAAAAAACAGCATGTTTCCCAGTTATGGAAAATATAACAGTTTTCTTAAAAACGGTGACAAGAAAAAATATCAGATTGCGTAAATGTTAAGTGATACTCTAATATCGGATATCAAATGTTAGAATCGAAAACAAAATGTAAATGATGAAAGAGAAATAGAGTGCGCGATTCCTCCCGATAAAGTTTTTATGGTTTTATCATCGTAAAATAATGCTGGGAAATCACCATAAAGCAGATCGAAGCATCGCAACCCCCGCGAATCACAATAAAATATTCACAGAGAAACTCATCTCAGGTTAACTTTGCAATTGAAAACAGGGCAAGGAATTACAAAAATGTAAACTTTATTCAAATCGCATCACGTGAGGCAGTAAATATTTTTTTTTTAAATCGCCAACTGAATACGTAACTAATTAAAACCTTATTAATTTTTTTTATTCAGAATAAGAATAAGGTTACATTAGAACAAAAATAATATATAATGCTATTTTTACAAAATATTTTTATAAAACCTCTCTAACAAGGAAAAAGCTCGTGTTTAGAGAGAAAGTTTACTGTACATGTTGTTTTACCGCAGATTAATTAAAATTGTATGAATTCTTATTAAGATGCAGTTTTTTTTATTTTGTGTTCTTCATGAATGGTATTAATTTGACTAAATAAATGAAATTCAAAAAATTGATCGATTTTTTCTTCTTAATCAATTTTCTCGAAAATTATGGGTCAAATCCAAAAAATTTATTCTGCAAAATCGTCTCAAAATATGATGTAAATTCACTGATTTTCCGCTTGTACATCGAGTTTTGTTACACCATATATTTGTGTTTTTTTAAATTTATGAGTAATCATTAAAATTAAAACTCAAAAATCCGCATAATTAAAACTTAAAAAATAAAAATAAAATAAGGTATTGTTTTATTATTGCTTGGAGTTCATGATGGGTCAAATCACATGTGTTTTTTAAATTTCATTTTTAAAGGTTACATTGTTAATTGATTTTAATTCGTCTGGAAGCTTATTAAAGTTTTTTTGCCAACGTATGTATGGTATAGTGATTTAACGCTGATGTTTATTTATTTAAAACTTTATGTACAATTACATAGGAAAAGTACAAGGGCGGGCTTATTGCTTTTAAGCAATATCTTCCAACCAACCCTCAGTTATTTCGTGATGATTTTTATTGTGCCGAGTATTGGTGGAAGACACAGCTTTAAAATTACATAGCATTATATACAAGTATTAGATCATGTTGTATTATATCTGTGTAATATTAAATTATTAGAGAATCTAGAGTTTCGTGTATTTTGTACCATAAAATACTAATTTTGAAGGATAAGTTCTAGGCTTTTTAAAAATAATTTTTGCGATTATTTTTTGAATGATCAAAGGTGGATGTAAATTTGTCTTAATTAACTAAAACACGCTCGTACACACCAATTATGAAATAGGTACATATGTTATTAAAACATAAGAGTTAGATTGAAAAAAATCATGTTGACAATAACAGAAGATCCCGACAGAGAATGGTGTTTTTGAAAATGTAATACGGAACTATGGCTATATTTTGATACACTTTAATATTCACTGTTCCGCTTTTGAATGAATTTTCTCTACATTATATTATTTTGATATTCTAAGTAATTGCCTCAGGAGGATATCAAAGATTTAAGGTCAATCTTACTTGTATCTACATGACGTTATTTTATCGCAGGCGTCTCTAGAGTCGAATCTAACCCTTGTCAATCATTCTTAAATTTGTGCCCTAAAACACCCTGTATGTTACGGTCACTCCCTAAAGATAAACACTTTACCCGTTGAAAATTATTTGACAAAATTGTTTTACCCCTCTATGCCAGAATGTCCAATTTGCGCGATTCTAAGCAGTGATGTGAGTAACCGGCATTTTTACCGATTAAAATGATATTAATTCGGTGGTCGAATAATAGTTTTTTAAAATAATTAAGCCTCTATCTACAAACTACTACTAAGAGAGGCAACATGATCAGCAACATTACGCTTTATCGCCAGTCCAATGTATCATGTTTACCACCATATTCAAACCAGTAATTTATTTATTTAAAAATTATAAAAACTTACATGACAGGTGACCTATTTCATACATTTTAGGATTATATGAATAGAAAACCAGAAAAAACGGGACGCATAAACTCATCGACTATCTCCTTGACCATATGAAAAGGACGAAATGTCTATATTATGTACATTTAAAAATATAAACTTTTTGCGCAGAAGCCGTATTCAGCAAGTGGATTGCTCGTATTTATATTAACCTCGCCGGGAATCGAACCTGCCTTCTAATGCATAGTAGCCCAGTGCGCTATCCGCTATAGTACAAGGGTCTTTACTGGTCTATTCACTTATTTTTACTATCATTACAAATGTTACTATTTTAGTGTACTGTTTGTTTCCTAAATAAATGAAAATAAAAAAAAAAAAAAAAAAAAAAAAAAAAAAAAAAAAAAAAGGCGGCAAAATGTAGGATAAACTTTTACTCTACATACTACTGAGTGATTTTGTATAGTTGACATAACATTTGTATGCACCGCTCCGTCCATATATTATTAGCACTAACCTTCAAAAAAGAATATCAGAGAAGTGGCGTTCCATACTTGAAAAATACTAGCGTGTATACTGTTGCCTAGTGACAGCTAGTGACCCAGTACGTCACTCATACGTCATCACTAGACATCTCCGTCACACGTTTCAAAGTGTGAGTGTATTGACCTAAGTGCTGGAGTCTTTAGACGGTGGAATTTGATAATAAGTTATGATATTTCTAGAAGATTTGTATAGAAACGCCCCTTCTTGTTTATTCTTTTACGTAGGCAGTAACGAACATTTTTTTGAATTTACGTTTTGTGTTTATCGAGTAATTATTACGCTTTTTAATGAAAATATTTTTTTTTCAGATTTTATTTTTATATTTGCAGTTTCAGTTCTTTATTTCTCGCAAAATATTGTTCCAACGATCTTCCCTCTTCTAACTTGATTTGTTGGTAACTGTAACAACACTTAAAGACACCCGATAATTGCGTTGTCAATCATGAACGGAATTGTTACCCTCAAAATATTTCCGATTATCTACTGGAAAGAAAATACCCCCAAGAAGTACAATTTCATGACTCAAGCCTGTAAAAAACGGATTGGTTGAACATAAGAATGTTTTACGAGTATATACTTGCAAAATCAGTGGGAAAATAAATAACGGTAAAAGCAAAAATTAATTATTAGTTATTTTTTGATAAAAGAAAGATAGTACTACGCTAACCTTTATTATATATACAAATACAACATATTATTAAACAACAAAAAATATATCTATATATAAATTAAGGAATCGCTAACTATCTTAACAAATGCAGTAATACATAAACTAAGTATTTTAGTCTGAGTAATGTTCAAGATTGATTGATGCATAGTACATAATAGGTGTAGCGTCCACTGTAATGAAGATTGTATGTAGTTTGCATTGCAAAAACACGACTCGTGCAATGTTTGGTCATTCATTTACATTAGCATAGTTGCATGTTAACGACGACGTCCCATAGGTATACCTGCATTAGAAAATTACAATGCAAACTCTGTTAATGGAAGGTAAACCTCTCTCAAGGAGCGCCCTATTGAGAAACACCTTACAAATAACACTTAAAAGCTCATAGTAATTTTTAAAAAAATGCAATCTATCCAAGTTTAAGTTACTGTGTACAAATTCGTATAAATCACATATTGAGTCTGGTAAAAGTTAAAGAGTATCAATGTTCCATTTTCAAACTTCTCCGTCCGATTGATTTTTTATTTATATGTATTTTTTTTTTTTTTTAGCTTTTTTTTTTTTTTAAAATAACGTACACTGTACACAAATATTAAGTGTACTCTAATATAAACATTATATTCATATTTTATATACACACTAATAAGCACACTAACATCATACATTATTCAACACATACACCTTAACTTTATTTTTGAATTGAGATAAAATTTTTTTCCCCGTAAATATTTTTTCCGAGTTCATAAAAGCATTTTATTGCCTTGAATAAGACCGAATTCTGGGACACACTCTTTTTTCCAAATGGTTATCTTATTTTTTCTTTGTTTCTTGTATTGTGCCCGTGTTGATTTTGACCGTCGTAAATTTTTTTGAGTTCCTTTTTGATTTTTTGATTTTAAAAATTGTATTATTAATACTAAATTTTTTATTTAAACTTTCATATTTGACTTCCATAATATGTTTATGATATTAATTTTTTTTAAATGTTGTTTACTGTTGAAAACAAAACTCACATTGATATTTTTTTATCACCAAGATGCATTAACGATTCGGTAATGGTGAAAAATTATTCTTTTTAATGGATTCAGAACGTGCCGTGGCCGTGGGTTTCATTTATTTTTTAAAAGCGCGTGATCAAGCATTGATTGTGTGTTATTTGAAAATGGACTCGTTATTTCTAAAATAATTTTACGTGAATTTCTGTTATTAGTAAAATTGATGTATACCTAATTCATAGCAACCAACTCTCTATACGCACGCTTGTAACTTTAAGTATGAACGAATAATTAAACAAAATATACATATAATTACAGTAGAAAGGTTCTTATCATAAGATTATTTTTATGGGGATATAAAATATCTCCAGTATAGTAAATAACTTATTAATATGGTTCACTAGGAATATTAAAATAATGTTTAGGAGACTATTGGAAAGTAAACAAGATCTGCGTGTCAATACATGCAAGGCTACTTGCAAGTTCACTGAACTTTGTTCTGATAACAGATTCAATCAGTATGCACAGAGCTTGACAAATATTCATTTAATTGATAATAATTATATTATAATTCAACAGGGGTAGTAACAAGTGGAATAATATCGTATATTTAATATTGTGATTTATGTTGATAAGTCATAAACAGTTAGGAAAGTGAGTAGATAAAATAATTGTAAATCTAGATAGATAAATAAAAAAAATTATAAATAACATTTCACAAAGATTTTTTTTTCTCCAATCTCTCGAAAGTGTTTAATATTTTAGAATAATAGTATTCTTTAGTATTTAACAGAAATATTGCACATTTTTCCCCAAGTAATACCTACCATAGCTATTATATAAATTTTTTTTTGGCTTTAGAAAATAATATGTCGTTTGAACATGAATACATTTACTTCAATTTTAATTAAATTTTACTAAATACGAATAGTAGAATTTTCAATAATCTTTGCAGATGATCATGAGTTTGTTAATTTAGGCCAAGGTAACGAATAACAACAATGATAAGAATTTGTTTTTATGATGACCTGTAATAAACCATCGACCTTTTGGACTTAAGTACAGTCCTCAATATTAAACAAGATCAAATTAAAAATATTATATTTTTTCTTCCATTTTGCCTTCACATCAGCACAGGTGTATAAAATCGTAGGAGTGAGTGTGTAAGAAGGAAAGGAATGGTTAATTTTACAATATGTAAATAAATAAAAAATAGTGTAAATTAGTGTACTTTCAGATTGTTTATTTATTTACTTTAGGCATATCCTGAAAAAAAACGAGAAAAGTGGATGTACGTAAAATACCATTACCAATTTAGGAAATTGCGAATTGTGAGTTTGGATATTTGGTATAATGCAATATGAAAGCTTAAGTCCATCACTGTGAAAGTGACAGTATAAATCAGAGTGTTTACTTGAGGAAAAAATCAACTCCACTTCAACCGCGTCAGTTCAAGTAAAGTTATGTAGCAGTATCAGTAATGGATTGTGTCATGCATGACTAGTAACTTGGTAGTAACAATATCGCAAAATATCAAGAGGTTAAGACCTTTTGTACATAGATACTAAATATATATAATACACTTTATTCCCGCCTTTCATGACGGCAGCAAAAAGAAATATAAGTCACATTAAAAAGTTGACAGTAATTTTTATTGCTAATTAAATATATGGAAAGAAGTAAAAATTCTAGAACTTACAGACGATAATATAACCAAAAATAGTTAAATAAACATAAATGAAATATCCTCATGGGGGTTTAGCAGCAAATAAAAAGTGATGAGGCTGGCGCATTTGACTCAGGTGGAAAAATAAATAAATTTCAGTAATAAAATGTGAAATCTGTAACTGGCCTCATGATCAGCTATATCACTTATATTTTATACTTTATATTATGTTCATGGCTGTTGATTTCCAATAATAAATAAATAAATAAAGTTGTACGAGAAATGGCGGTCGACTGCTTAGATCAAAGCCAAACCTAATGACTGCAAAGGTGATTGAAGGGTTTATTTACAATATAAGTACTTTAGCTATGTTTATATATTAGAAACAAGCTATTTCAGTATAAGCACCACCCCCTGCTTGGTATAAGCCGGTACAAAATATGCACCTTTTATTTTTTTGCTTTGTTTTAAATAGGTGCATATTTATTGAAGCTTCTTTTCCTTTACCTCTTTAGTTAGTTAGGTTAGGTATGCCCAAAATCGTATGTTTTGGAGTCAGCAACATAACGCATTAATTCTATAATTTTGCAAGTTATTATCACCAACCTGTTTGAGTTTTTACGTATACTAAGGAATATATCAATTAAGTACCCAACTAAATAACCATCATGCTATTTAACGGAAGGGGTAGGCAGAGAGGATAGAATGCGACATCACTCTGTCTTGGCATAATTTCTTTAATAATCTAAACTAAAATATTGAGTAAGTTAAATATTGAGTAAGAAAAAAGTTTTTTATGCTTTTTCCCGTACAGGACGTATTTCAAAATTAAGTTGTCCTATACACCGTGTAACAAAAGTCGATGTACAAGCGAGAAACCAGTGAATCTACATAATATTTTTTGGAGTCGATTTTGTAGATTTTTTTAAAATTTGACTCATAGTTTACGAGAAAATTGAGTCAGTTGATTTTTTTCGATAAATTTGTGCAAATTGTTATCAAATATCATTTATTTAGACAAATTTATACTATCCACATATTAAACAAACGTATTTTAATAAGAATTTGTGCACTTTTACTGAATCTATGGTACTTATAAAAAAAATTATGAGAAGAAAAAATATTTTATTTTGGCTTAGATTCATAAGTCATATTATTACACATTCGACTCAAAATATGATGTAGATTCACCAGTTTTCTGGTTCTATAGTATTTACAGAGGATTTAGAGGCTAGTAGTTAAAAAATAATAAAGCAGCTTAGTAATATTAACTATTTTGGTAAACTACGTGTTTATAATCGACTAATAAATTACAAGTAAATGGCATATTTAACAAGGCGTCCACTATTTACAATCTGTCGGCAATTTGCGTCAGAACTGCGGGACGTAGACCTGACCTGGGATGCGGGGAAACAAGCAGCCGATGCTTGGCCTGCAGGGAGTTTGTGGAATCCATATGCTCCGCATAAGGAGAGTATATTGTATCATGATGATGATGATGAATAAATTAGGCGTGACAAAATCGCAATCACAAATATACAGGTATTTTGAATTCTTCAAAGAAAATAAATAATTGAAACTTTTTGTTTCCAGATATTTCAGTAATTTTGAAATTCCGTAAAACGATATTCAGATTTACTCAGAAAAATGTTATTTTTCCATGGAATAGCAATGGATTTTCAGGTTGTATTTTTAGACGAAAAAGCGTGAAATCAAAGCCTTCGTTTGCCAGGAAGTCAAAATTCTCATCAAATTAAAACATCAATGAACTGTAAGAGTTTTACAAAATGTAAATATTTACTCAGCGTGTAAACCGGAAGTTGCTTGCTAAACGGATTTCTGTTATTTCGGCGGTAATTTAACACGGCTGAGAGATTAACCTTTTGCTTATGGTAAAGAATTATAATAATAAGACACATCTAGTACATACAACACTGCTGAGAATCAGTCTATTGACTTGTTCAGCGGTGGTGATGTACTGGATGGGTTGTTATGTTATTATTATTAATGTTATATGTAGTATATGATATGTACCTAGTATGTAATATATGTTATGTAATATTTAATATGTAATGTAATATATATGTAATGTAATGTGAATAATGTGAATAATAAACAGTTTATGCTAGCTCTATTGGGAGGGCAGTACAATCTCCATTAGTCCATATAATATGAAACGCCGACGCACGGTTGAAAAAAAGAAGCTACCAAACGACATAATGTGTGCAAGTGAAAATGATACCAAGCGACATAGTATTATTATGTCGCTCGCTAACATTTTCCTTTGCACGTGTTATGTCGCTTGGAAACTTTTTTCTCTCCACCGTCGATATAGATGTATAACAAAAATAAAATGATTGAATAAAAAAAGATTGAGGTGGAAAGGACTTACATGATGATAGCATTTAAAAAATATATTAAAGCGGTTTAAAGGTTTATTAAGTCATTTTATGCCATTTAATAAAAATATTTCATATGTGATAACTTGGACTGCCTCTAGAGCATAAAACAGGTTTTCTTGCCTTTAAGCAATCAATTATGTATATTATCAAAGATAAGGTACACTCGTAATACAGTGCTCTATGCACCATTGCCGATAGTAAAAGTAATAGTAAGTAGTATGCTGGGAAGCTACTAAAGAAGACATTAAATCGAGAAGAGTGGGGACAGAAGAGATAGTGGGTCCAGCACTTCGACCAGCAACGTATCTACATGTAGGTATATCACAGTTGTGACTGTAATCGGTTAATTTATCAGAGAGATTTTACCAATTACCGCCATGTAAGCGTCACAACTGCGATGTAGATACGTGGTAACACAGTGGTGGATGGGCCAACGTGGGCTGTCACGGTGACGATGGTGACCAAATAAATAACAGTTATTGAACAAACCTTTGATCCATTATGGCTGCTGCAGACGACAATGTAGGAATCGTTGACAAAGCGGACCACCTCAGCGTGCGTAGGGCGTATCGTCAATCCTGACTTGTCGTGGAGATTTCCTTTCACTATTCCTGAAATAGAAAAAAAACTTTGCTGAAATAGTGGTTTAAGAAAAAAGCATTTAAAAAAAATAGGCAGAGTAAGAAGGCAGAATTATACTGATATAAAAAATATTCATAAATATATATATATATATATACGCGGATACTTTTGGCTTTTTTATTGGCTTATAAGGTTACCATGCATGTGGTCACGGGCTCGGTTCTTGTGAGGTTAATATGACATATTTATTTAAATGTACCTTTTTTTTTTTTATATAAAAAAGAAATCTATGCAATCTTATGATATTTGCACATATTTCAATTTGTAAATACTATTTTCAATAAAGCCTAAGCGGCTTGTGCTTGAAAATAGGAATCGAGTCATGTCGAAGTGGGGATTCGAACCGACGATCTCTGGACTCAGAGACCGCGACGTTACCCACTGGGCCACCACCCGTTCAAATCAATAGTTCGTGTGTGATACCTTGGACTGGCGCCGAAGTTAGAGACTAATCATATTGCCTTCGTGCAACAAATGTCTTACATTCACTGCACTTCGTGTACCTATGCACCACTATATAGGTGCGGATAAAGGAAAGGAGCAATATTATATTTTTATCAGAAACAAAGGAATGTTCATTTAGAGAAGAATATAAAACACCATGAAATCACACTGATCATATAACAGAAGATGGCAGCACGCACAAGGAACTCGCAATCCGACTAGTAATTGCTGGAGCAACCTATAACAAGATGCGTGCTGTTTGGAATTCTAGTTTACACTCGGTCAAAACCAAATGCTGACTTTTTAACTCCTGCATTGTGCCGGTGCTTCTTTACGGATGTGAATCCTGTCACCCTCACAAAAGCTCAGAATTCTCATTTTGTTGAGTTTTGAGAACAAGTGTCTGAGAAGGATACTGGGCATTAGGTGGTTTGACCTCATAACGGACGCAGCAACCTCCAATAACTGGAGTCGTAAAGTTGCGGCGGTGGATCTGGCTTGGGCATGCCTCGTGAGAACCTTCTTGTGCCTCTTCTTCACGCCTGCAGGATCCCGCCGTCCTGGTAGAGCATCGATGACCATCTTCCGGATATACTCGGCGCAGCTGATGGATGCGGGCCTGACGTGGGAGGAGGCGAGAGAGCTGGCTGGCGATGGGGTCTTCTGGGGACGAACGTAGTGTGAGAAGAGAAGAGAAGAAGAAAAAGATACCTTAGTTATCTCAATAAGAACACGTAACGTCATATTCGAAAATCCTACTCGCTTCAAGTCCTTACAATGAAAGTAAATCCTGGTTATGAAACAAAATTCCAATGCGATCGGGAATACACTAGCTATAGTGATTAGAATACCCGCTTACGTTAGGCTTCGTTTAGACGGGTATAATATATTGATCAATCTTTGGTCGACAATGTACTATAAATTAAAAAAAAAAACATTTTTCACCATGAACAAGTCCTGATTTATCGAAAATGAACTGAAAATACCACGTTACAGCTCATATCGACCGCCACATTTTCGTCTAAGAAATTTCACAGTTATGCAACTCCCCAAAAGTTTACTTTTTTGAGTCAGCTCAGTTTAAAAATCATCATATTTACTACTTATATTTTGAAGTAATGTAATAAAATTTTTTGAAAAACAGTAAATTTAATGGGTTATATGTTTCAATATCATTCAGGGTTTCATAAAACTTGAACACTTCTATTAATTCTTGTACAAAATAAATATTATAATGTGTGTAAGATACATCTGCAAGATTGTCATTGACGGTCTTCCAGGACGGCGGGATCCAGTAAAGAAGAGGCAGCTTGGGATGAGGCTCTCCCGAGGCATCCGTAATACATGACCAAGCCAGGTCCACTGCCACGACTTTACGACTACAATTATTGGAGGTTGCTGCGTCCGTTCTTGAGCTTTCGGATGTAAGTCGAGGGAAGCTGGACTGACGTGGAAGGAGGCGAGGCTCC
>JAGVSP010004571.1:0-15284 GCA_022494985.1 Micrasema minimum
TCATTTTTTTACCACAATAATGAATTAAATTTTTATAAACAACTCATATTATTATTTTTACATAATTTTTTTTTTTTAAATCAGAAATTCATTAGATACTTTTTATAGGGTAAAAGATGAGTAAAAAAAATAAATTAATGTGGTGTTTTACATAAAAATATTTCATTGTGACTTATTGGACTGGTACTGAAGCGTAAAATTGATCATCTTGCCGTTTCGTTATAAGTTATCAAAATATACTGTAATTGTAATTGTTTTTCTATTGAAAATACGATATAAATTTATCAATATTTTGAATGTAGATATCCATTTTCCAAGAGAAAATTCTAAATGAAATTCGTGCCTTATCAAGTCTATCAAACGTTCTTATTTTGATAGAAAATTTTGCATAATTCAATTACTTATATAAAATGGAAAATAATTTGATGGGTATAGCGCTAAAAGACACCATCGACCTTTTCAGCGTTCTTAGGTACCTATAATTTTACTTTGTGCCCGCATATAAATATGTGAAAAATATAAAAGAAAGAGATTTTAGTACGACATATTACTACTATTACTACTACTTTCCCTTATCCGCACCCAATGGAGCATAGGGCACACTGCATCGGTACACCAAGTGCAGTGTATATTAATCATTTTATTACATGAAGGTAAGATGACCAGCCATACGCTTCCGTACCAGTCCAAGGTACCACACATGAAATATTAATATGTAAATCACATGTAAATAAATATTTCAAGTTGGCCCCTACGGAAATCGAACCCGCGACCTCATGCACGGTAGCTTAATGCGCTACCACTGTGCTACGAGGCGGACATATTATATTATTATAATAAACTATTTTATTGAAAAAACTTTGTTTTTAACAACTTTTTTATCATTAATCTAACTCCCGACTGGTTTCGAGGCAACACGTGTCTCTTTTTTAAGGGTACAAGAATAAAAAATAAATAATAAATCAAAAAATATGTTTTAAAAAAATTGATATTTTTGTTAGTGACCGACCGAAACGTGTTTTTTTGCCGAAACAGAAACCGAATCCGAAGGTTCGGTTTGATTTCAGTTTCGGCCGAAACCGAAACCGAAACCGAACCTTTTATAAACGTTGAATTAAAAATATCAGTGGGCTGTTTTTTCCAGATATTTGATGAATGAAACATCTCGCCGGCCTTAATATAATATTACGGGTTAATACGTACGTTTAAATTTTATCTAATTTAAATTTCAACATTGTTAAAGAAAGAGATATTTAAGTACAAAAAAAAAAAAATTATTACAAAAATAAATCGAAACATTATTAATTAAATTAACTGGAATACTGAGGCAGCGATTTGTTTAATCTAATCGTAAATTGTATGAAAAAAAACAAGTATGTTTATTCTAGAATCAGTATGTTATTTATTTTAATCATTTTTTTAATTTTGCACCTTTGTTGGTGACGTATACATAACAAATGAACAAGTATAAATAAAGTGGAATACCTATATTCTTACTTTTTAAACTTTTGTTTTTTAAAAATAATCACTAGTTATTCTGAGATCAATAACTTTGTCTTTTTTTTTAGAATTACTTTCGTAAGTACCTAGTTTTTTTAGTTTCGTAAGAACATTATTTATTAATTCTTATAAACAGTCTCATTAAAATTTAACAACAGTTTTCAGTATCAGTTCGTTTGAGTGTTGATGTTGGGTCAAGATTTTCATCTATCTGCAACTGTTCGGTATTTGACTGGTCGTGTGTATCCCAAAGACTCTCGTTTTGGTTGTGGACGTTTTGAGTTTCAGGGGCCAATGTCGCATTTTCGGGGTTCTCTTCCTCATTCTCGTTGTTTCTTGTCAGGAAATTGACTATCTCATCTGTGACAATGTTAACTTCGTCTGTAGATATATATATTTCGTTTTGAACCTTGGGTCAAGCAAAGTAGCAGCTATAAGTAAGGGATGTCCTTTAACATAAGAAAATCTATTATTGAGTAATTCTAGGAGTGCACGCTTCATATTTGTCACTGCATCTTTTTCAGTGTCTAATTGTGTTTGCAATTTTCGGTTTAGTAACGATATCAGAGGGATTATAATTGAGATGCATGCATTGTCGAAAGATAATTCAAGTGTCGCTTCGTAAAAGAATTTCAAAACGTTTGAAAGGTGTTTGATCAGGTCCCATTCATCTGCAGATAGCGTTTCAATCTTGCCATGTTCCACACTATACAAGTTCACTGCACTTTTTTGCTCTAGCAGCCTCTCTAACATTAGGAAAGAACTGTTCCATCTCACCTCGATGTCCTGCACCAAAACGTGTTTCGGTGTTCCACACTGATTTTGGCATATAGGCCTTTTTCTGGTGGCTGGCTCACTATGGTGAAAGTGGCCCACAATCTTTCGGCACTTACTTAAAGTTTGTTTGGCTTTAGCCGAGAAAGACATGGCATGATCAAGTAATACAAGTGCTTGAAAGTGGGCATGTAAGAAGTCGGAATAATCGACGTGCGTGCATGAGGAGATGTATGAATGTGGAGGAAGCAAGAGAAGTGTGCCAGGACAGAGTGGTGTGGCGTTCTATCCTCTCTGCCTACCCCTTCGGGGAAATGGCGTGATGGTTAGTTAGTTAGTTCGACCGGAAAGTACGTTGTTGTTTTGTTTCGGCGCGACCGTAAGGTTCGGCTCTCTTTTTGGCCGAAACCGAACCTCTGGCCGAAACATGATTTTCTGGCCGAAACTGGCCGAAACCGAAACCGAAACCGAAACCGAAACCGAAACTTCGGTCGGTTACTAATTTTTGTATAATGTATTTTTGAAAAAGACGCATGTTGTCTCGAAACCGCTCGGGAGTTAGATTAATAATAACAAAGTAGTTAAAAACAAAGTTTTTTCATTCAAATAGTTTATAATGAATAACTATAAAGTGAGTGCTTCTAATATAAAATTCACGTTATAATAATGTTTAAAAATGATTTCATATAGAAAAAAAAGATGATCGTGTTTACCTACATGAAAAACGTTTTTCAAATAGGTAGTAATAGCCTTTGAAGTCGGTTGCAGGTTGTGTGAATTTAATAGATTTAAAAGCCCCATAAAAGAGTACCAAAGTTCTAGCGAAAACTACTGCAACTCTGCAGTTTCCCAACATTTCAACGTTACCATAATAGCGGTTTAAAGCTGGTAAAACATTTTGAATCGTTGAAAACTCTTTTCAAAAGTCAAAACCAAAATAACTTTGTTGAACTAGGTACGTTGTAAAAACACGTATCAACCACTTTACTGGCTGTAAAAGCAGAGCATTCAAGTGGTCCTTTTCTATTACATTTGCAATGCAATTCGGAAACAGCCAAATCGGAAAGCAGGAAACTCTCAACCGGTAATAAAACTACCTTCCGGTCAACAGAGATTGGCAGGTGAGAATAAGAACGAATGCTCCGGTTCAAAGTTTGAATGACTAAGCCATTACCTCTGGATTTTATGCGATATAAATCAGTTTTACCTTTTCTTCATACCGGGAACGTAATATTACGAAAAAGACATAAAATGCCTTTTTACTGCTATTTCGGCAAAACTTGTTAACCCAAAAATGTATTGAAGATTTCGTTTGTTAACCATTCATACATACCACAAAATCCCTCTTCTGTGATACACACATAGGAAGCAAAAGTATGTTCGTGTATTTCTTGACCTATTTATTGAGTTTCCGTATAATCAGATAACCACATACAATTTGACGGTTTCAAGGAATTTATCAAATGATAAAAAAAAAAATACAAAAAGAAAATAATAAAATTGTAACTTTATAAAATTATAAATTACACATGAAAAAGCCTGTTGGAATACAAATACTGCCATTGTATAGCAAAATTTAACCTAAAAATTAAAAATTAAATTTTTATTATAATTATTTCATGCAGTTTGTGTGACTTAGACTTGTATTATAAAAGAGTCATCAATCTTTTGATTTAAATAATAGTGGTGATTGGTTTGCAGCAGCCAACGTTTTCATCTCTCACTCCATTCTTCCATATTCTTCCCGGTCCTTAGGCGCTCTTTTATGTGGTATGTACAATACTATTTAATGTGAAGGAAGCATCGGAAGAGTGCCAGGACAGAGTAGTCTAGTGTTCTATCCTCCCTGAGTAACGTTTCGGGGAAATGGCGCGATAGTTTAGTTTAAAAGTAATGTCCTTGTTAACAGAAGTAAATTTATTTTATATATAATGTTTAATGCTAGCAGATTTTTTCTTAGGAATATCAAGAAAACAAATTTCAGCAAACTTTAGCTACGCTGATGTTGACTTCTGCGAGTGTACACAAGCTTTTAAAGCGAAATGATTTAAGATTTGAAACTACTCCGTTATATTCGTTTAAGATAAAAAATGAGCAGGAAGTATACAGTTATAAGTAAAACTTAAAATGAATTCTAAATTCAAACGAAATTTGGTTAAAACAGATAAACAGTGCCACTGCAACTTATGATTATACTCACAGCTGTGATACATAATAAAATTAGTAGACAAGTTTAATTTTTAATTTATTTTTAGTTTATTTATTTTACAAGTTAATGTTTTTTTTTTCGTGGTCGAAATGATCGAGATACACTGCACTTGGTGTACCGATTCAGTGCCCTATGCACCATTGATTGCGGATAAGGGAGAGTTGTAGTAGTAGATATTTGTATAATCTATGCCGTGCTTTTTAAAGATATTGTGTATCACGCCTACAAACATATTAGCAGTAGGTTATTTACGTTATTTTTTTTAACCTTTTAAATAATAAATAAAATGAAGGATTGTAGTCTTCAGTCAGGAATTTCAGAGACGTGACACTCCATACATGAAAAATACTACCGTGTCTGGGTGTCTAGTTATCCACAACGTCACTCAGTACGTCATCAATAGGCATCTACGTCAGTAGAAATTTACGTTACACGTTTCGTGTATTGTCCTAAGTGCTAGTGTCTTTAGAGAGTGGAATTTGATAAAAGGTGGTGTTTTATTTATTTATTTTATTTTATTTTTATTTTATTAACGGACTTAAGTCCATATATTCAAACATAAAATTATTCTAACACATATATATATGTATACAGGTACAATTAAAAATAAAATACAATCAAAGAAATAAAAGCTAGGACAAAATTTGAAGTATACATTCATTAGAACTACCACGAGACAAGATCTGGTTTACTTTAGTTTATTTACTTTGGTGTTATGAAATTAACCCTAGGAAGCGTATATTTTTAGAAAATATGTATCAAAACTCCCCTTCAAGTGAATTTTGGTTAGAAGGTTGTAGTAAGTATAATTATTAAAATAAAATTGATTAGAATTGAAAAATACTTCATCTTCAGTTTAAATAAATATTGTTACAAAATATTCCTACTTTATAGGTTTAGTATAATATATAGTATTAAAAAAATAAGATTATAAAAACACAATTTTTGGTTTCGCTTAAAATCACAAGATTGAATTTTATTTATAAATTATTTGAATTTGAATTTAAAAAACATTAATTATTTTTATTTGGAACCAGTTTTTAGTACGTATATATATTTTAAAATTGGCGGCGAATTTTAAAGTGTTCTAGTAACATCTCGTAAAGTTAGAAGAAAAACGAATAAAAATCTTAATTAAAGTCTTACCAAAAGGCCAGCAGTTGGTTTCTTTAAGTGCGATCTTAATTATTTTTCTACAATCCATCAGAATTTAAAGCGGAATCAGGAAAAAATGGCTACAAATCTAATAAAAAAAATAGAAATACAATTAAATTTACCATTTCAAAAAACCAATTTAAACACCAATAGTTCGGAAAATTACCACGATTAATAAAAACAAATACAAAAACAGTGGGAGAAATTTATAGATATATTATGATATGAACACAAACATAAACATTTCAACCGCACCTAATGGTGCATATGGCATTGCATTAGTACACCAAGTACCTACATTGTATCTTACAAATTCCACCAAGATCCACGAAATCTTAATGATCAGTTTTACGCTTCAGTGCCAGTTAAGGGTATAAGGTTTGAAATGTGAAATGTGATATTTTTGTATTAATTTTATATTGGCGCAATAGTGAATCGAACCCGAGACCTCATTCATGGTAGCCGCATATGCTAACCACTACACTACAAGGCGAATTTATTTTCGTATCTTTAAAACGAATAGTTTAATTAACATATTGATATTCAATCACTAAGCAGATTCTATTCCGATGCAATCTTCCGATGAAATTATATGTGCCTCCTGTGATGAAAGATTTAAGTCGAGTTGTACCCTTGTGATATTTACATAGAAGATCACAAAAAATCCTCTTCTTTTTGGTCTTACTCACGTACTTCTATCTGCTATAGTTTCGAAGAAAGTCTGGTGCAGAGTGATATAATAACTGTCAGGATTTTGGCAAAAAAATCGTGAAAATATATATATGTCAAGTTGTAACCCCGTTAAGTAATTGCTCCATATATTGTTTTTCGTGCTTTGTGTATAAGAACAATTAAATTCATTTTCACATTTTATTTTTCAGCATATTAATCGTAAATATTGATATATTTAGAGTTTTATTACTTTGAACCGATTTTTCTCAAAAGTGATTATGGTGCAATAATAATTATTATATAAGGGTACAACTTTTTATTTCTTGTATATCAGTTAACACAATCAGTTTAACATGTAATTTAAACACACATTGGAAATGAAAAAAGGTACAAATTACAGGTTTTTCACAAATTACTTCAAAACTATTACATTTACCATAAAAACTAAAATGCACAGTAAAAGTGAATGTTTTTATCTACAAAACAAGGTACTTATGTGTAACCTAGCCCATTTAGTTGACGAACTACAATTTTTTAAATCTTGTTTTTGCTCGCTAAGTGGTGATTTTTGACTTGGATCACTTATCCCAGGAGCCACAGATTTTAACGCCGTAGAAATTATATTAGTATTACGCTTAGCCTTAGTAAATTAGCAACGAAATGACAAGGAGATGACAACGATCTAATTTCCGCCAACTATGACGTCAGAGTTATTTCCCTTGAGATGTTGTCTTTGATTAAGGTCCTTGTAAGAGTTATTTCGTCATATGGAAAAAACAGTTCCCCCGGTACGAAATTAATCAATTTCCTTTTATTAATCAAACATTGATTTTTTTGTATTTTTGTGTCTAAATTTTCACAGTGCGTAGTAGGTACATACAAAGTTTTTTGCTTAATAAAACAATGCAATCTTATGACATATGTACATTCTACATATTTTGGCACTTTATTGGTGCTATGTTATATAAATATTGCCTTGAAGTATTGAAGTCAATGTGTTATACCTACATAGCTCTGTGTGCGTAACATTTAAATATAAATAAATAAATAACATTTCTATCGAGGACCGTTCTTTCAAAGCTCGTTAAAAGTTCACAGTGGCGGTGCGCGGCGTTTCTATTTTTATTTTATAAATTAAAAAGCCAGAATAGAGACGCATTGAACAATCGAAAAAACTCACCAAAACACGATCAAAACCATGTTTCTATTTCTCAATTTTGGTCAGTTTTTTCCTATAAAACCTAAGCGGCTTGTGCTTAAAAAAAGAAATCATATCATGGCGAAGGGGGCTTCGAACCAGGATCTCTAGACGCAAAGCCCACGACACTACGAATCTATGACGCAGATGATCAGAAGACGTTCTAAATCGACGGATTCCCGTAGACTTAAAATGTATCATATTTTTCCCCTTCTAAAATGGCCAATAATGTCCATCAATTTACATACACTTTTCAAAGTAAATTTCCCGAAGATTTTCGCTAATATCCGATCTAAATAGCCAAGGGAATAAATTAAAACACGAGCAACATTTTATTACGAATCAATTATTTCTCAATGAATATTTTGTACCGAGATGAAATTCTAAATGAAAGGGAATTAATTTGGAAAATTAATATAGAATCAATTTGGTACATAAAATAAATTTGTCAGAAGAATATTAATAATATTCGCTTATCATGATTTGATAATTTCTTAGAATTCAGAGAGGAGTCGTAGACGGCTTAGTTAATTAACGTTACCGATTAAATAAAATTGTTTAACCTTGATATAGAAAAAAATCTAAATATCAAACTAACTAACTAACTATCACGCCATTTCCCCGTAGGGGTAGGCAGAAAGGATAGAACGCCATACCACTCTGTCCTGACAGACTTCCTTTGCTTCCTCTACATTCACACATCTTCTCGTGCACATTCGCTCCACATGACCAAACCATCGTAAGAGCCCTTTCTTAATTTTGTCGATGATGCTTATCTCAGCCTTGCACTCTGCTTTAATTTCGACATTTGTACACCTATTATACATAGTCTTACCACACATAGATCGCATTTCAACAGCATTCAGTCTACTTTCATCCTTCTCCAACACCACGCTTCACTACCATACATAAGGGTTGGTACCAGAACTCCATTGTGTACTGCCAATTTTGCTTCTTTCGATAAGTTCTTATTTGCCACAAGCAAATCAGAACTGAGAACTAACTATAAGTTTTTATTTTCTAAATATCAAATTAAAATAAACTAGTATTAGTAATTTCAATCAACAATTCCACTATTATGTATATTGAACGAACACCCTAATAGAATGGGCTTCTTGGAATATTCTAGTTTTAGGTTCTGCATTACAGATTAAGAAATACCTAAACACATCCTATGTGACTGCGAATGCTTTACATTAAAAAAAGTAACATTTTTGGAGGCCCGATTATCGGGCGAGGTGATGTAAAGGAGCTCGCTCTCCTCCTAGTGGCCCAGTTTTTCAAAAGCCTGGACCTGGATGTGCAAGTCTTCACCCTCCTCAAGGATAAGAATTAACCTAACTCAAGAAGAATCGTCACAATAGATCTACACAGGTCGACGTGACGTCAGGAGCTCAAAGCCCTGACACCCGCTTGAAATATAATGAATATTTTTAATAATTTTTATATTTTGAACACAAACCCCTAAAATCAGGTCAACTTAAGTTCCTTGGTTGTTTTATTAAAAAACAAAATATTAATTAAAACAAAATATTTTTAAAAACACATTTAGATTTGATACTGTATGCAAAAACATATTGGTTGAAAAATAATTAGGTAATTAGGAACATCTTAAGTACAAAAGTTTTGCTAGTTATTTGATATTTTTACTTGAGTACCTCACATAAAAATACCCACACATACATAAAATATACTTTAAAAAAAAACAAGTGGCTCATTTAAACAAATCTTAAAATATATCCATTTTACAGAACCTTAAGAATGTTTTTAAAAACTTATGCATCAAAACGATCTTTTTAAAAAAAATTATAAATTGAGCTTTTGTTTAATGATTCATTTTGCAAATATACACAAACAATAAAGTTAAGCCTTTTTTTATTTTTTTCCAAATTAAAAAAAAAACTTCCAAATAATTCTCCCGCTAACTTGACTAATGACTACGCTTGCGGTTTGTGTACTATTGTAGACATAGTTTTATTGTGTAAGCCGAACGGAGAGAACATTTCTTATTCCATTACTTCAGTCCAGAAACAGAAATCCAAATAAAACGTATTACTTTCTTTCTCTTAAACACAAATTTCCCACGGGATCAATCGGGGCTTGTTTCAGAAAATTTACCAAGATTAAATATAAGGTTATACCGGCCTCAGGGGCCGGGTAACTAGGGCCGTAACTTAGCTGGGGGTTAACCGTACACAAGCAGTTGTGGGTTAAGAGTTTAATAGCAAAACCCATTAACGTAGTTTGAGTGAGAACTGGACAGAAGAAAGTTTGAAAATCCCGTAATTTGTCACGTGGTTTCCGGTCAACAGGAGATAGGATGGGATAGGAGATGGCCAATATAGATAGTCAAATACATACAAGGTGTTCTGATGCAGGAAGATTAGGGGATAAACGGAAATAATGCGGAATTGCCATTTTTCTCAAAACACCACTATAAAGTTTGTATGGTGTAGGTTGCATTAATTGCACTTACAATACGAGAGATAAAATAATATAATAATATTGAAGATAAGAACTTCGGATTAAGAACTTATGCTTATGGTTGTCTAGTTTTTAGGGATGTTTTTCCATCGGGGATCCGAAAAATATAATAAGTCAGATCTTCTAGAATTCTAGACACAAAGTTGCATTATTCAAATTAATCTATATTAAATTGACAAACAGAAAATAAAGTGGTTTTTGTTCCTATGAAGAGCATGAATTTTTTACCTAAATCTTTGGTTACCCTTTGATCCATTTCTTCAAAACTATAAAGTGCTTTAGTAGTCTTAATATTTTTGAAGACTTCAGTGATACGCATTTTGAAGTCTTTTCGATATTAAGTTGAAGACAGTTAATATTGCACCATTCATCAAATCAAACAAATATCCTATTGAAAAAGATGACACTTTATCAAGATAGTTGATCACTTTAAAGAGCTATAAATCATTATCATATATTTATAACACCAGCAAACAGCCAAAATTATCTGATTTATAAAAATATTAAACAATAACGGAACAAGGAGGGCTCCCTGTGGTACCCCACAAGTTACAAGAATAGAAGAAGAAATTAAACTATTTATAACAATTTTCTGATTTCTGTTGTGAAGATATTATTTTTTAGGGCCCTTTATAACAATACCATCGCCTTAACGTTAATCTGTCTTTTTACGTAATTTTTAAGTTTTTAAGCCTGTCACGTGAGACGCGGCCCTTCGCCATACTAATAATATTTTTTAACTAACTAACTAACTAACCATCACGCCATTTCACCGTAGGCAGAGAGGATAGAACGCCACACCACTCTGTCCTGGCATACTTCTCTTGCTTCCTCCACATTCATACATCTTCTCATGCACGCACGTCGATTATTCCGACTTCTTACATGCCCACTTTCAAGCACTTGTTTTACTTGATCATGCCATGTCTTTCTCGGCCTTCCTCGACTTCTACATCCAGACACAGTCGCATCATATATTTTTTTTAGCCGTTCTTTCATCATCCATTCGCTCTACATGACCGAACCAACGTAAAAGACCTTTCTTAATTTTGTCGATAATGCTTATCTCAGTCTTGCACTCTGCTCTAATTTCAACATTAGTGCACCTATCATACATATTTTTTATTTATATATATCCTTAAATGAAAAAAAAACAGAATGTTACGAACACGCTTCTGATCGATTTCCAAAACGTGTGGAAAAATCATTGCTCTAGCGGTAAATTCCAAGAACAAAATCAAGTAAAATAAAAAAATATATTATCACAGAGATTAGGCTGTTTTGACAAAAAATACTATTTATTTTAGTTTCAAAGAGGAGTTTTTTTTAAATATTTTTTTTATTGGAAGAAATATGAAATATAGAATGTTAAGACTGTACAATGACATAGAAAAACATATAAATATTGATGTATTTAATGATAGATGTGGTAAATTCAAGAGGAACTTGAAATCTTTTTTTTTTAACCTCTGATCGAATATATTAATGCAAACTACTGAAAGCTTTTTAAAACTGTAAATTGTGTACGAGAATAATAATGCTGTGTAATTCTGTAATTGATGTGCAATATAACCATGTATGTAATTATTATGATAAAATGTAAAATGTAAGATATTGTCACATTGTAGAGTTATCTTTAATTAAATAAATAAATAATTTTACAGTAGTCCTTATAAAACTAACACAAGTTTTGTCATAAGGTAAGGAGTATATATTATTTTGATTTAGAAACGGGGTGTTTTTTTGTCTAAAGACAGTTTCTTCACCCTGTATAGAGTGTTGTTTCACCTACGCTATAACGTCGTGTAAGGGATTTAAGGTTATGTGTGAATGCTGACAATAGCCTTTTAGCAGGAAAACGTGTTAGCTAACATTTGCTGACGTGGCGTGATTTTCTTCAACATCTTTGCTTTATTCCCTATTATAAAGCTGTGAACTTCATAACAACTTGAATTTGTATTTTACAGATAATATTGCTGTTTTTAACTCAATAACAATGTATTACCTATAAAATTTGTTATAATGCCATAAACGCTCAAGTAGAAACAGAGTTTGTATTTTGTTATTTCATGAAACAAAGCTCCATATTACGTATTTATTAACATGTGAAAACAATTTTCAGCAGCATTACAATAACTTATAAATAATTATTAAATTCATAATTATAAAAATCAAATTTCCGTATTTCTAATTTTTATTACTATAAAAACATTATTTGTTGGTAAGGTAGATTTAGCAGTTTATTTATGTTAGTTTAAAAAAATTTAATAGAGAGATGTATTAAAGTATTTTAATTTCGGTGTTTCTTTCAAATAGTCTGAAACCAATACATCTTTTATTTTTTTAATTTTTTACAATATTTAATAATTTTTTTAAATGAAATATTTTGCTGTGCAAAGCCGTGTTGAGGTATTTATTTACAATATGACATTTCAAACTAAGTAGTGTATTAAAATATGAAAAGAAAAAAACGTATTATAACAAAAACTAACATCATTGTTTACTATATTGTTTGCCATTCATTTATTAAAATTTTATAACATTTTCTTTTATGATTGCAAAATTTAATATCTGTTCCCCAAAATATTTTTTGAACGTGCAAAACATTTTTCGGAATATTTCTTTTTAAAAATGGGTCTATCAAACCATTGTTCAGACATCAAAGCACCTTGAAGCTATCTTATTAATTAACCAGTGCTGTATAATGGCAGCTATGTAAATACAAGTTTCATTATGTTATAAAATATAATTAAACCTTACAGATTCATTGATCTATAGACGTCTTGAAATGTACTTAAAAAAAACTTTTCTTAATAAATAAAAGTTTCTTAAGAAATCATTTGAGTACCTATACATATACATATGTAGCAATGATGGAAATAGGAAATAGGTATCTAGGTGTATAAGAAATTTAAAAAAATTTTTAAATTTTTGAAATTGGACTATTGCGTTTATTAATCATCGGGTACATTTACTCATTCTTGTAAGGTCTATACCAAGATTCTTATTCAATTGATCTTTTTCCATATATGTTTTGGAGCGATGATAGAGGGCAAGTTGGTCTACATCCAAATTATATCACGCAATGTTATTTACCTTTTTCCTAGTTTCATAAATAACACGTCAAAAGACTCCGCAAACAATTAATACCAAAAGAAATTCGACATAGTATCTATGAAAAGTTAGGGTCGTTTGAAAATATTATATATACTACTAAGTTTGCTTATGTGAAGGAATATTTTATGTCGCTTCATTTATAGATTAAACACAGTAAATCTATTTTTTTTCCCAAATTTTTCTCAGTGTTATTTTATTATCTATTTTCGGAACGCAAGCATATATTTATTCATAATTAACACATTTAATGATATGACGAGTGTACAAGCTGAAAAGAGGGGGGGGGCACTGGGGGGGGTGACTTTAAATCATTCTTAATGCTCACACCTGGACTTACCTGAGGTTTTGGTTCCGATACCCGCTTCTGTTTTGACAAAATTAGTTGAAAACATGGTTTGTTTTTTTATTTTTGTTTTATTTCTACAGTTTTTTTGGGATATATTAAGAAATAGAAAAAAGAGTACGCTTACCAACAAATAGTAGTTGTTTAGTAATAACATTACTAAGTGAAAAGTCATTGGGATACGATTATATGGCAGTTGACTAAATTGGAGGAAATGCTCGTGAAAGTTATCTTAATGATTCTTTAAAGATTGTTTTATTATAGTTCAAGGCGTCCTCCTATTGGATTCCGTAAACAAAACTTTTCGTTCTCTTAATCCGTGTCTTCCTCTAAGTGTTAGCGTATGCAAGTATTTGTAAGATGTTACAATGGTGTTCCTACATTTGAATGGCCCAGTTACCACTCGGTTCCAATTGAACCGGGAGATGCAATGAAAACATCTTTACTTCTTATCTCTATGATTCAATTTGGTCCACAAAGTTCCATAAATTCCTCCAGGGACAGATTAGAATACGCGGATTAGTTCATCCGTATTCTAAAATCGAGAGTATGTTGGAAAATTTAGAATTGGGTGGCAATGAAAGAAAAGACATAAATTGTCTGGATTTCCCCGGTATCGTAAGTTGTTTTGTCTTTTGTTTAACTACGGATTTCCACCCTTTTGTGTAATCATCTTCCAAAGGTTCTTTCAAACTTATGTTATTTATATAAATGGTTTAATGGATCAATTAAATTATATTGAAAGATAGTCACTACCAGAAAATTTTTTTGTACCCGTACAGCATGTTTGAATATAAATCTTCTTCTTCTTCTTCTTCGTCAGCCATTGTTCGTCCCTTGCTGGACATAGGCCTCCCCCCATATTGGTCCACTGCTTTCTGTCCTGGGCCTCGAGCTGCCATCTATCCGGGGGATGGGGGGGGGGGGGGGGGGTGCTGTACTTTTTACGTCATCTGTCCCATCGTACTTTGGTCTTTGGTCTTCCTACAGGTCTCTCTTGCAGCTCTAGGTCTCCAGTTCAGCAGGCGCTTGTCCATCGGTCCTCATTTCTGGTGTGCCACATGTCCAGGCCCATGTACCACTTCAGCGTAGGGAGATAGCTTTTATGACGTCTATGACTCTAGACCGTCTTCTGGGATGTCTCATCACATGGTCTTTTAAACTGATGCCGAGCATGCTTCGCTTGATTGCCCTTTTGCACGATATGGGATTTAATTGGTCGATTGGATGTAGTGCCATGTCTATCCCCATTAGGCAGCACTGGAAAGTATGGGCACATGTTTAAATACTACTGTCCCTTTTTTAAGATTGTTAGGAATCGGGAAGTGGGGGGAAAATGAGACCTTTCATAATGTGAGACACTTTTCCAACCGTTTCCCATCCCAGCCTAATTCGGGTTTTATTCGGGCTTTTTTTTTTTGGGTTGGTTGTCACTTCCGTTACTTATCAGGTGGCCTTAGATATACAATACTCCTTTACAATTTCAATATTAGTGCCGTTAACAACTAGTGGCATAGTGGTAGCGCGTTTGGCTACTGAGCATAAAGTCCCGAGTTCGATTCCCGTAGATGGGTCAACATGAGTCATACTAAGATTTCATGTATATACCTGGTCTGGCAGTGAAGCGTAAGACTGGAATGACCCTTACCTCGTGTAAAAAAAATGATGAAGAAAACTGAACTTGTGATATAATTCCGTGCCCCATGCACCATTACGTGCGGATAAGGGAAAGTAGTAGTAGTAGTAATAACTACAGGCGTATTGTCATTGCTCATAACTTTTGTTCTGTTTTTTTCCATCTTTAAATTTTTTTTTGAGAGGTAGAGTAGGTC
>JAGVSP010004572.1:0-53756 GCA_022494985.1 Micrasema minimum
TTAAGATATAAGCAGATTAAACTTTGTAAAACGTAGGAAACTTGATTGAAAATTAATCGGCAAAATATCTACACTAATTCTGCCTATGTTCATATTAATATTTTATGTGTTATACCTTGGACTGGTACTGAAGCCGTAAGACTGGATCATCCAACCTACATGTAATAAAATTATTCAAGATAACACTGCACTTGGTGTACCAATGAAAGTGCCCTATGCACCATGGGTTCACATTGGGGCACTGCATCGGTACACCAAGTGCAGTGTATATTGATCACTTTATTACATGAAGGTAAGATGATCAGTCATACGCAACGTACCAGTCCAAGGTATCACTCATGAAATATTGATAAGAAAATCACATGTAAATAAATTCATGTAGGCCCCCTGCGGGAATAGAACCCGCAACCTCATGCACGGTTGCCAAATGCGCTACCACTATGCTACGACGCGCTAGGGGAATCGAACCCGCGACTTCATGCACGGTAGCCAAATGCGCTATCACTGTGCTACGAGGCGGACAAATAATAAAAACTCTAAATATAGTAGTTTGTAACCTTAAGGATCTAATAGTATTATTGTAGCATTTTAGAGCTGGGATTCCTAAAGGGTTGGAGAGCATTCAGTGCATCCTGCCAACTTGCATTAAAAATATAGGTCAGTCGGTACTAATTCATGATTTATGCAGATAAATGAGTTAACCAGATAAGTGAAAAGAGAAATGTTTGCTTGGGAAACTTGGAGACATACTATTATACTTTGAGGACCCATTTATTTTCTAATCCCTCTAATAATGGCGCACAGGGCACATCATTGGTACACAAATTGAGGAGAGTTTTTTCAAAATCGACTAAAAAAAAATTTCGGTAAAAACAGTAATAAAGCGTCTTCGTGAAATTTACAAAATGGTTCATTGCACATTCTAGAACTAGGACAGCAAGTAGATTACATACAATATAGGCAAACTACTGTTAATATCTAACGTAATTAATTGACTGACATAAATTTAAAAGAAAAAAAATTGTTTTTAAATGATTTATCAAGTATTTTCTTCACTTGGTGTACAAATGCAGTGCCCTATGCACCATTGGGAGCAGATAAGGGCAAATAGTAGAAGTAGTATTTTCTTCAAGTGACGGAAAATTGATGATAAACAGCTTTATTTTCCTGTTGGTAATGTTTTTCTTAACGTGGGCGCACATACGTTTAAAAAAAACATGATTATGGAAGAATCACAATTGATGGCACTTGAAGTTTACACACGACAGTTATAAATACTAACGGCTGAATTTGGTAGACAAATGTCATTCTTCATTGGCGTAGGCCCTCAATTTATACGCATCCTAAGTGTCATCATACCGTGATTTTACTATAGTGACCGCGGATGCACGGGTGGATGTCTGGGATGAGGGGCCTGGCGAGGCGAGGTACCGGTCTCCACACGGGTGGTTGTAATTACTAATAAATAATGATCGGGGTAGAAACTAACATCCCTACCACTGTTAATTTGGGCCGACTCTGGTTGGTTTGGGTGATGGAAACAATGACAATTATAATACATAAGCCGAGACGGTGGTAGGGGTACAATGAAAGCATTTGTTCCGTACATAATCGTAAATTCATCCGTATTTTTATCACACTAACAATCTTAAAATCGCGGTTTAGCTTGTTGAAAAAATCGGTAGAGTTGGCTGGACTGAAAAAAGACTCAATAGTCTTTAAAGCAGTCTAGGGAAAGGGTGAGGCTTTCATTGTATAGTAAACTCATGACAGTCATTAAATTCCTCTGGTGTGACGTTGAGTCCGGTGCGGTATACGAAAGTCAGCGGTCCGGGCGGGGTAGCAACAGCTGGGGCTCTGACCCAGATCCGGGGCCGCGGCCCCGATCCGCCCCCGCCCCGAATTGGGGCCACCACCCCCGAGTTGCATAATGCGCTGCACTCCACCGGGGGGCGAGTCATTATATCTCATTATGAGTGGGAATTTTAACAAAATGGATCAAGGTATATGGTTTACATGGATTTCATACATAAAACCATATTTTTTTTACCCTACATTAAAAAAAACCTTACTTCATTGACATAAATTACGTGATTTAATTAAATTAAGTGATGGAATTTTTAGGAAATGTATCAATAAGAGGGTTAACATGAATTACATTTTTTTTTCAATAATTCCGCCTCGTGATGTAGCGGTAGAACGTTGAGCTGCCATGCATGAGGGTTCAATTCCAGATAGGGGTCAATTTAAAATATATATTTTAATGTAATTTTCACATAAAAATATTTCATGTGCGAAACCTTGGTCTGGCGCTGAACTGCACTTTGTGTATCAGTGCTGTACCCTATGCACCATTGGGTGCGGGTAAGGGAGAGTAGTAGTAGTATGTAGAATTCCACATTTAAAAATCCTCATTTCAGTGACTTAAATTACGAAAGTACTAAGTATGTGAACTTTAAAGAAATGTATCAAGGAGAGTGTTTACATGATTTTAAATAAACATTAATATTTCACTCTGCAAGAATTTTTAAAATTTAAAAGTATTTTTCTGCATTTGATACTGAACCAAGTAAACTGCGTACGGATAAAAAATATTTTTTAACTATTTATCGACTCTCTGAACGTTCTTAAGAATTTGGATGGAAAAAAAAAGTATGGAAAAAATATGGATTATTGTACACAAAAAATACAAGCGAAAACCCATAAAAATAAAATAAAAAAACCTGTAAAATGCATAATCTACTAAACTCTAGAAAAAAAACGTATATAAATATTAGATTTACCTACGAGAATAAATGGTATGTAACTAACTAACCATCACGCAATTTCCCTGAAGGGGCAGGCAAAGAGGATAGAACACCACACCACTCTGTCCTGGCTCTTGCTTCCTTCACATTGATACATCTTCTCGTGCACGCGCTCCGATTATTCCGACTTTTCCCATGCCCACTTTCACAAGTACTACTTTTACTTGATCATACCATTTCTTTCTCGGCCATCCTCGACTTCTACATCCAGGCACACTCGCATAATATATTATTTTAGCTGTTCTTGCATCATTTATTCGCTCTACATGACCGAACTATCGTAAGAGACCTTTCTTAATGTTGTGGATAATGCTTATCTCAGCCTTGCATTCTGCCCTAATTTTGACATTAGTACGCACCTATCATACATAGCTTACCACACACACCAAGTATAAACATATTAAAAAATAATATATGAATGAGATGCTTGAAAATAACTGCACTTGTCAAAATTTTAAAAACGTATAAACGGTATATACACCGTGTCCCACGATGAGACCGCGAAACTCCGGAGGGTGATTGTTCATGGTATTCTGAGAAAAAAATCCTTATAAAGTTTTTTGATCCGGGCATTTTTAATAATTAATTTTAAAAAAGTATTTAATAAAAAGCGACTATGTAATACTGGCTTCTGTTTGAAATGCTAGCGGTGGGGGGGTGGCGGTGGCGGTGGGCGGGGAGGAGTGGGGGGGTCCGAACGCCTTGCCTTGTGCGGACATTCAAAATTCGAATTTCATATCTGAAATTGGTGCAGGTCACGTAGTGTTAGCCAGTTCAAAAATGGACGGTATTACACGCGTGAATTTTTATTCATATTTTAATCATTTAAAAAAAAAATTAGAATTGAGTTTTTTGAAAAACTTTATTAAGATTTTTTTCTCAGAATATCATGAATAATCACCCTCTGGAGTTTCGCGGTCTCATCGTGGGAAACGGTGTATAGGGTTAGTGCCGGTAACAGAATTAATGGTGCCTTAAAGTCGGTAGTATCTAATAAGTGCTTATCAAAAGAGGCTAAATTGGCAGTGCACAATAGAGTTCTGGTACCAACCCTTATGTATGGAAGCGAAGCATGGAGTTGGAAAAATAAGGATGAAAGTAAATTGAATGCAGTTGAAATGCGATCTCTCAGGCGAATGTGTGGTAAAACTATGTATGATAGGTGCACTAATGTTGAAATTAGAGCAGAATGCAAGGCTGAGATAAGCATTATCGACAAAATTAAGAAAGGTCTTTTACGTTGGTTCGGTCATGTAGAGCGGAGAATGGATGATGAAAGAACGGCTAAAAAAATATACGATGCGACTGTGCCTGGATGTAGAAGTCGAGGAAGGCCGAGAAAGACATGGCATGATCAAGTAAAACAAGTGCTTGAAAGTGGGCATGTAAGAAGTCGGAATAATCGACGTGCGTGCATGAGGAGATGTATGAATGTGGAGGAAGCAAGAGAAGTGTGCCAGGACAGAGTGGTGTGGCGTTCTATCCTCTCTGCCTACCCCTTCGGGGAAATGGCGTGATGGTTAGTTAGTTAGTTAGGTATATAAAAATAGGTAGTATATAAAAATAAATGAATTTCACTTTGAATTACGGTCTCTTGATTCGAGACCTTTCTAATTTTGTTGATAATGGTATTTATCTCATTTAAAATAAGTACGTCTACGGAAAATTTTATTAGAAAATATAATGCACGGCTACGTTTATTTGATTGTTTTTGTACCAAATACATGTGCATAAATTCATTCTAAAATCCCGTAACACCCAAATTTATATGAGGCTTTTTACTGTGTCGTATTTTGACAGTTAACTTTGACCTCTAAAACGACCTTTGAGAGCCTTCAATGCCATTCGTTATTATTTCAGAAGCAACTTTCGTGTAAGACTGAGCTTAAATGTATGACTTTTATATTATACATTTTGGCCGAATATTTACTTTAAAGGTGCTCTTTCCCATTGAAAAGCATTTTTCTTGTCGATGAAAAAATGCTTGCAGAATGAGGAAATCCACTGCCACCCGGAATTGAATTTTAAAAATGCTGTCGTGTAGACGCGAATATTTAAAAATTTTGAAGTCGGATTAAATATCTAAATAATTTACCCAAAAATAAGTAAAAAATGTTGAAAATAGCATTAATTTCAAAATCTTAAACAATGACGTCACTCCTTGTTTCCGTTTTTAAAGATGGCCGCCATTCATTCTCCCTAGAACAGCTGTTGACAGTTTAAGTGACAGTTGGCTGGAGAAATCGTTTGCATAGATTTTTGACAGTTTTGTTATTGGCTGGAGAAATATGTTAGCCATGCCATGCCGTTAGCCGCCCATTTTATGACGTCACTCCTGCAAAAATGACGCACTTGGTATATAGTAGTATTTGGCGCGGTATTTGAAATGTGCTACTTTAAAAAATCGTATCTTCATCAATAACTTATAAAAAAATATTAAATTTTTTTTTTTTGCTTAGTTAAGTAGTACGTTTATAGAAAAAAAATACTTTAGAAAACAGTGGATTCCCTCATTACAAAGCCGCTTCATAATATATCGTGAAAGCCTAGTGACGTCACAACTGTAGGACCTTGAGAAAGGGAAAGAGAAAAGTATTTCCTTTTACTCAGTACGCTTTCCCTTTCTGTTCATTCTCTCTCTTTCTTTTCTACGAAACTGCACGGAAAAGCACGTAGAAAATTGAAAGACTAAGCAAAAAAGAAAAGTGATTTAAGCCTGTACGAAAATCGGATAGGTTGGGTTTTACTACGAATTTGACATATTTTTAGAAAGATGAAACACAAAAAAAGTCGTTTATCAATTTTGAAGACGTGTGCGATTAAACTCTTTATTAGGGCGCAACAATTTTCAGAACGATTATAAATTTAAAATTGTATAATTAAAGATTTTGATAATTTTACACAACACAAAATTTTACAGTCGAATGAACACTGTTAAAAATAGTTTTCTCTTTAAGTTAAGAGTTATCTGTTTTAAACGTGAAACAGTATTTCATTTTGAAAAGCTCTCCCTGACGTCAATATTGATGTAATATAAGAAGGTAGTACGGACGCCAGGCTGCCAACTACCAACTAGTGCTAAAGAGTGTAATTCAGTGTTTAATTAAAAGGGAGATGCTGTAAACACGTGCAACCAACCCTGAAAAAGGGTAGAAAATTCACAAAGAAGGCAAAGTATTCGCAACTTTTCGTTTTTAAACTGCCATTATTCATGGCAAAAGAGTAATTACATATTCAAAGAAAATAAACAACCGTACTTTCAAAACCGTACATACAGAAAAATTCTACCATCTTTATGTTTACTGGCGTTTTACAATTGCTATTACATAATATTTTATTGTTTAGCTCAGAAGGGGAAATGAGTAACATATTAAGCAGATAGTTCTTCTAGGTACTTGTAGGGAATAACATAGTTAATATTAGGTTTGTTTTAACTAATACAGCGACCATTTTTAATATGATGAAAGATATTTTGAATTGAATCCAAGACATCATAAATAATTTTTTTAATTTTATTTTTTTATTGAAATTAAAATCTGTTACAAAACATAATATACCTATACATATTGTTGGTAATATACAAAAATTCAGACATAACGTTTCTACATCTCTAATAAAGTGGATACTTGTGTTTAGAGAGGGAGTTCGTTTTACAATTTTTAATTTTTTATATGAGTAAGTTTCATCATAAATTTTTAAAATAAAATAAATTAAATGAACAAAATGAAAAAAATATATGGAGTTTAGGCTGGGGTAGGTCTTATATGTGTTTTTAATTTAGTTTTAAAGATTTGATAATTTTTTATGGATTTTAAGTTTTCCGGAAGTTTATTAAAGTTTTTTTACCCACGTACGTATAATGATTTAACGCTGCTGTTGTTTTACATCTGTGTAATATTAAATTATTAGGAAATCTAGAGTCACGTGAATTTTGCACTTCAGTTGTTTTTTCTTTAAAAGTTTGTAAGATAGAGGCTTAGTAGCTTAAAATAGTAGCATAACGCGTACCATTACGTTACGGTGAAGAAAATACACAGCTTCAAAGCATAAAAATAAAGTTATGTTAGCAGAAACACCGTTTAACAAGACGATACTTTAATTCAATAGAAAAAGCGGTTAACACGTGTCGTCTCTTGGGGGCAATTTTCTTATTTTTCGCGTGGAAATGGGTTCAAAGGCGCCATTTTGTATTATGGCGTTCTTTATTATGATGTTGTTGAATTTCAGCGATTTGTCGAACAACTTTAGCGATATATTCTGGAATATTGTATGCTGGAAGGGAAGAAGTTTTAAAATGGTCGGACGCATGTCTGTAATGGCTCTCGGGAGATTTATTTATACATTCATTGTATGCAGAATTCTAGTGCATTGCATATAACCATAGAAAATAACTATTTTACTGGCGAATAAACGGATTTGACGACATCCAAAACCGATTTTTTCATTGTGTGAAATCTATATTACCTCAATGACCCCCTCCCCCCCTTTCTACCTGTAAAATATATCCAATTTTGGTTAGTATATAAGAAGATTTTTGTATTAATTTTAATCAGTGTTTTGAAAATGTCCTAATAAGACGAAACGCGTTGACGACAAAAGTGATTTTTGTTTTTAATAAAAAACCTGTGTAAGAACTCTTTGTGTTTTAATTAAATACAATTTTTTACCTAAATAAAAATGGAGTTCTACGAACTAACCTCAAAAACAATCAATCAGTAAATCTTGTTTATTTTTTTCTTTAACAGTAGAAAAAAATTTGTTACTTGTGATATTTGTCTTGTTTTCCTTAAATGAAGTATTCTCGTATAATCTTCTCCACCTCCGCAAATAACTTTTTATTCGCTTCCCCTATTATGGGATAAGATAGACCCTCCCCACATGACAGTTCACACACCGTCAACTTCTAGTGCGTCATATTCTCATATTACTTTCATAAATTATAGAGGAACAAAATAAAAAGTCCGTGGTAAGAAAATAACTTGTACAGAAAATACAAAATATTCAGATAATTATGTGTTGTCATTCACCCTCTTGGGACCTCATAAATACGGTAGTGTGGAGCTTATCATACTAAATCATGTTTCCCTAGACGGAAATGTACGTACATCAGTGAAATCTCCAGGTGAAAATTCGGGAGTAGAAAAAAGTGTAACCTAACTCATTTTTGCTACAAAATTAAAACTAGACTAAACACAACAATGTCTGATTTAGCTCCATTACGAAAGTAGCGCAGGTTATTGAACTGTATAATATAAATATGTTGAAAGGGATAGAAAGCGGGTATTATAATTGTATCAGAATTTCGATAAAAAACGAATCATGATATAAAGGTGGCTTTCATTGTCTGAAACTAAAAAATAAAAAAAATCATCGTGATATTTGACTTGAGTGATGCCCCTGGCCTTGATTAACTTCACTAGACTTGTTTTGTTCACAATTTAAACAGTAAAAAGCGTTCAAAATTGTCGTCGCTGACTGAGAGTTTTCCAGGACTCTCTACAGGGTGTAACAAAACTCGATGTACAACCCGAAAACTGGTCAATCTACATCGTATTTGCAGACGATTGTGTAATATGACATTTTAATCTGAGGTTGAAAAAAATTTCTTTTTAAGATTAAAAAAAAATTCTTACAAAGTTTTCATAAGTATGGCAGATTAAGTAAAATTGCTCAAATTCTTATCAAAACGTGTTTTTTTTTTTCATACTTCATACTCATATTTTCTCGAAAAACTAAGGGTCAAATCAAAAAACTTTATTCTACAAAATCGACTCCAAATATTATTTAGATTTACTCGTTTCCCGCTTGTGCATCGAGTTTTGTTACACCCTGTATAACAGCCGCGGGTGGTGGTAGGCTCATTCTCCTTAATAATGATCATTTCGAAAAACGTGAACACAAATAATATCTTAAAGTTAAATGGCAGCCCTTTTTTCCAGGTAATTAAGACAGTCAGCGGTTTCCTGAACAGGGATTTTACGTTCAATCCCCGGTAAAAAAATATAATTCTTTTTTGGGAAATTTGCGATTACATTTGTTGGCAGCAATAAGTGAGTTACTTTCTCGGGATAAAATCAGCGGTGGGCTGCAGGGGGCTCGGAAGGGCTCGCGCGAGCCCCTTGTTAAATTTGACTTGGGCCGGCGAGCCCATTGTTAAATTAAGAGAAATTAATATTCTCAGATCAAATCAGTACATAAATGCAATTTCAGTGGATGGTTCAAATGTATTATGAAACCTCAAACTTTGTTGCCTTTTGAAATTTCTCTAAACTAATATTAAATATTAGATTTGTTGAATTATAAAATTTTCTACCGTAAAAAAACAAGTCATATCTATAATATTTTGTCGTTTGATGTGCATATTAAGTATTTTTTAATTGTTTTTCATTCATTATTATGTATTAGTGTTTTGGATAGTTAGAACAAAATGATACACCTCCCCCCTCCCCCCTCCCCCCCCCCCCCCCCCCCCCCCCCCCCCCCCCCCTCCACCCATCCCCACGAAACCCCCCTCCCAATAATCTCCCCCCGCGAGCCCCTTGTTAAAAAATTGGCAGCCCACCCCTGGATAAAATGGTCATTTGAAATGCAATGCTTGTCATCATGTCTGAAATTCTAATCAAGTAACACCATACCAATTCAAATACTACAACGGCAGGATATGTTTAATTATGTTGTCAAGATGCGTAAATCATCATTAACGGCAATAAAAGTTTGGATATGAAATATGACACTTTACTGCGGATTATTTTGCATGATGAGACAACAAAGAAGATGACAATTCGTGTTAATGAAGGCAGTGATCCTCAGAGACATATTGGTGACCCCACGCAAATTGATACTCAAAAAATAATATTTTGGAATAGATAGCCGATAGTTGCCACGCGATCTGTCACTCACCCTTCACCCTTCACCCTTGATAAGGTCAACATCAAAAGCGGTGAAAACTCATTTTAGAAAACTGTGTTGACACACAAAAAAGTGTCTTTCTGTGTGCATTTTTTTCACGACGCGATTAAACATATTAAAAATCTCATTAAAATTACTATTTTTGTAGACTAGATATTTTAATGATATTTTAAAATCCAAAACATCGATCATATTTTTTTATTAAAAGTAGCAGCATTTCGTTTAAATTTCCTAAGCAAAACGCTCTTAAACATATCGCAAAAACACTCTTAAAATAATAAATTTATTTTTATTTTTGAATATTAGCCTCCCCATAGTTAAGTTGGAATTTATATAAGTATTGATGTAATATGTATGTAGAATACTGCTACTATACTGTATGTACATAAATTACCTTAGGTTCATACTTGTTAATATAAACATCTTAAGGAGAAACCGCCATAATTAACATTTCATAATATTAATATAAACACATAATATTAACATACAAAGACAATGTAAAAACTACGACTTAAGCTTAACGATTGCAGAACAGTTAGCATAAGTTAATACAAAATCACATGGGAAAATTACAGAATATAAATAAACTAACTAACTAACCGTCACGCCATTTCCCCGTAAAATAAAAACTATATTAATTTTGCAGAAAGAAGATTGTATCATTTTCAAGCCGCGTAGATGCAGAATTGACCTAAGTGCGAATGATAATGAAATGTGGTTAAGTATGAAACAATATCGACAGAAGTAGTTTTGCCCAATCTCAATTTTTTTTTTAAATATCTATTGAAACATTTATACCCGTCCCATGCATTTGTATTGAATATATAAAAGAATTGCTGTGTAAAGTCGTACTTGGGCAAGACACGTTAGATCTGTATTCAGTCCACCTATCATGCATCTTCGATAAAAGACGATAAGCCTGTATCTTCGACTTTTATCGAGAGGAAGATACATTCATAATCGTTGCCCAGGTATGCCAGGTTGCCGATGTGTAGGGAGAAAACGTATGTTGCATGTGAACAACTAAGTTGTGGGAAAAGATAATAAAAACGATGATAAACGTTGATTTAGCAGGTGAATTTCTCAGATTTAAAACCGTTGTTTTTTCAAGAAAAACGCGATCCAACTGAACAGAGCGGGTTAGTGAACGGAACACTGTTACAGCGTGCAGCGTGGGACCTCTCCTTAGAAAGATAGATCTGCAATAATAATACAATAAACTCGTTAAGTCTCTAGTACCTAATTAAGACAATCAGATTGAGATATAGAATTTTTCGTAGAAACTGATTATCACGAGATTAATATTCATTTATTTATTTAAATATGTACGGTACATTGCCGCAGGGTTTATTGCTCATAAGGTCATAAGTAACCTTAACAGGATGAAATTTGGTTTTCATGTGGTTTCGTATTTGAGATAAACACATAAATAGTGTATTTATTGAGAAAATAAAACCATCTGAGAATTTACTACATACGTATATATAGATTATATTTACGATTTCAGTATCTAGTACTTTCTAAATTCGACAAATAAATTCGGTCCAATAAAAGCTAAGCTTAGGGAGTTAAATAAAGATTTATGAGAGTATGGACATATTGTCATATATCGTAATGAAGCTACAGTACAAATTATCAAAATATGAACATAGCAACTTTTAGTAAATTTACAGCGTATATTTAACAATTAAAATATAATACATATTTAACACAATTTAAGGTAATTGAAAATTTATTTTTTATATGCATGTGAAGACACAAACTGTTAATGAATAGGTATACAAATGTAATGTAGTAAGGAATTTATTTAAACGTATTGTTATATTTTTTGTTTACAAATAAAAAAAAATAAATGTAACTGAACCCGAGAAAAGCGTGGCAGCAAAAGAGGAAGATTCCTTGTCTTCCCATAAATTAATAGGCTCGGGTAAAAGAATTGGAGTTTTGTTTATGATACGTTGATAATACAATGCATATTTGATCCTCACTTCCTCTATCTTGTCGGCCGTTTGAAGGTTAATTGTCACCAACATCAGGTTATTTATGTATGCAATAATCATGTTTATAGGCAAATAAAATGCTTAATTTTTCATTTGAATGATTCGTACCATTCTTGGAAGCCCTTGGTATTCTTGTAAAACGTGCAAGTTGGCTAAGTCTCGTACATAAATAATTGCTAGTTCCCGAGATGAACACTTCTGAGAATTCTATCGCGAGTACGAGTCATTTTGTTAAACAAAGAAAAGAATAGGATATAATCTTCAACTGGTACCTCTTCCATCAGAATACCGTAACTCAAACATTGTGTACTGATTTGAATGAAGAAAAAAATTACGGAAAGAAAAAACAAGAAAAATTTTAAAATCAAGAAGGATTAAAAATATCGATATACAATAAAAAGTGTGATGTACTTATAAATGAATAATAAAAAAAAAACATCAGTACTAGTAAAACCTTAGGTAGATTGATTTCGATAAGATTTTTAAAAAAAACACTTTTTTTGCATGGTATTTTTGTAAAAAAACAATATTGAAGTTTTTTTACCATAATTCTGAAAAGATCCAAAATATCTATCAATTTGTTAGAAACCTTTCCTAAAAAAATGCTTCTGGCTTTCTTCTAGGCCAAATAATTATTTATGTACATAAGTGTATTTGTGTTCACCAAAAATGTGGCTTTTATTTGTTGTTATTATGGGTGCACTTCTAAACCATCGCATATTTTATCCTAAAAACTAAATGAGTATGTAGGTCAAACTATCAAAACTATCAAAATTAAGCACACGAATTTAGTCTCTCTGGGGTCTACATAAAAAAAATACCGTAAGAGACAAATGCGTTTTATTTTTTAAATTAAATATAGTAAATTTAAACGGCAATTAATTTTTTATTTTTTCGAAAAGCATTTTCTCCATCCTACTGATTATTTTAAAGAAGTTTTTGATCACTCGTTCGGATACGATACGATACTCGTTTAAAAAAACAGCATAAATCAAATTAGCTCCTGAGATATATTATATTTAAGGAAAGCTTTGTTTTATCTACCGGTATTTATTTTGTATACCTACTAGCACGTTTTCTATTAACTCAGCTTATTCAAAAAAGGCATACTGACGGTCATATTCCCCTCAACGTGCAAATATATTTTCCAAAATGTCACCTACGCTATTTTGAACCACGAAAATGAATTATTTTATCAGACAGTGGGTGGAGTTGTAGCGACACATGATGCGGTACTGCAGTTCCGTGTTCCCGAATTCTGGGGAGGGGCATCTCCCCACTGTAAAGGGCAACGGTCTCCACTTTTCGGTATACCAGGAGAGCAGGGAGCAGGAGAGATAGGAGACACCAGGAGGTTTGGGCCCCGATACAGCTGATGTTTTCAGAATTTGAAAAAAGTCTACAATAATAATTATTAATACTGCAACCAATTCTGCAGTTCCGTGTTCCTGAATTCTGGAGAGGGGCGTCTCCCCACTGTAAAGGGCAATGGTCTCCAATACACGGGATACCAGGAGACCAGGAGAGGGAAGAGACAGCAGGAGGTGGGCATTGGAGGTTTCCGCTACATAACTTGGGTTCCGAATACACCTATTGTTTTCAGAATTTAAAGAGTACAATTACTTTGTTTTAGATAATCTAATACGTGGAGTAACAAAACACGTAGTACAACCCGAAAACTGGTGAATCTACATCATATTTGGAGTCGAATGTGTAACGTGACTTTTCAATCTGAGCTTGAAAAAAATAATTTTTTTCTTATAAAATCCTTTATTAATTATTTCATTTTTATTATACCATATCCGCTCCCTATGTGGAGCATATGGAATCCACAAACTGCCTCCAGGTCTAGCGATCGGCCGCTAGCTCCCGTGCATCCTCCCAAGTCAGGTCCACGTCCCGCAGCTCTGACGCAAACTGCCGACGAATTGTCAACAGTGGACGACCAGGACGCCGAGAACCTGATGCCTTGTAAAATAGGCAATTATTATCACACCTGTTCTCCTCTATGGCTGCGAATCGTGGCACCTAACCAGGGCCCAAGACAGCAGACTTCTGAGTTTTGAGAATAGGTGTCTTAGAAGAATTTTAGGTGTGCGGTGGTTTGACTTTGTAAGGAACACAGAGGTGAGGCAACGGACACAGCAACCCTTGGTATCTACTGTCATCCGGCGAAGGCGTTTAGGCTGGCTGGGCCATATACTACGTATGCCACCCGAGAGCCTTAACCATGCTTGCCTTCATTAATACAGAAGATTAAGTAAAATTGCTCGAACTGCTGTTTTTTATTTTGTTTTATTTATGGATAGTATTAATTTGACTAAATACATGATATTTGATAACAATTAGCACTCAATTTTCTCGAAAACTATGGGTCACAAAATCGACTCCAAATATAACGTAGATTCACTAGTTTCCCGCTTGTACATCGAGTTTTGTTACACCATGTATTAAAAAAAATCTTATAGATAGATAACCTAAGTATTTGAAACAGCCTAAAAAACAAGTTCATGTTATTTTCACAAACAAATATTTCATCTTGGACTGGCGCTAAAGAGTAAGCCTGATCATCTCGCCTTAATGTTGTAAACAATCCAGATTTACTGCACTTGGTATATCAATGCAGTGTCCGTGCACCATTGGGTACGGGTAAGGGAAAGTATCTTTTGAATCTTCAACAATATAATTTTACGTTATGGCCGAAAGGGGGAAGATATTGAAGGGCTACAAGACGATAAAAAAATATAAATAAATTGAACACAGAATTGGGAGGCAGACCGGACCGGAGTTTGTTCACCGTCTGAACGGCAGACATGCTCCGGGGTGCTCAATATACAGCGTCAAATGCGAAACGTTTTAAAGAATTTACAAGTGATAGCCATTGAAATGTTCAACGCCATCGACAAACAATAGTTTTGCGAAGTGTACCGCTTATTCTTTTAAATCATTTTATTTGATTCTTGGAGATTCCAGATGAAATAAAAAATGAACAAAATGTAAGTTATTTAGGGTCAAATGTAAAAAATACATGTGTGAAAAAATATAAGTGTAGGTATTATATTATAGCTAAATTGATAAATGTTTAATGGCAGGATAAGAATAGTTAGGAAAATTTTTTAAGTGTAATGTAATAATATTAGTCTATCTTAAAATTATACAGTACTAAATATATATAATAATTTTTATTTTTTATTTTTTTTTAAATGAACGGCCTTTGTCCCTTTTTTTGCCCGAGATCTACAACGAAAGCGCCACCCTTTCCCTACACCGATTTAAAGACTATTAAGTATTTTTTCTGTCCAGCACAACTCTACCGATTTTTTAAAGATAATCTGCGAAATTTATTAGATTCAGTGTCAAAACTGGGAAAAATTCTAGTCGAGATCTCGGCAGAGTCGAGGCCCTAGACTCTAGGTCCTCGGGCTCTCGTTGAGAGCCGTGACTAAATGAACGAGTGTGTACACTGTGTACAGGGACCCCATGCTGGAATAAAAGTCGCATGCGACACTTCGGAATTGCGAGTGATCTAATGTACAAAAATTACTCGCCATTCCGTAGTGTCGCATGCGACTTTTAGTCCAGCTAGGATCCCAGTTTCGCTCTCGCTTTCCTCGAGAGAGCTTCACGAGAACCTATGACTCGGGCGCAAAAAACCGACACGGGACTGAGACGAGAGACCGAGTACCATGTTCACACTCGTTCTCAGCCAGCCTGGGGAAGTTTCCGGCGAGTGTGTGCTGCCGGCCTTTAACGTTTCGCATTTGACGCCGTGTATTAAGACCTGGGTTTGGGACACAGACCTAAAGTTAGTCACGGAATTCCGGAAAATAATATACCCAATATTCTATTCCAAGGGACTATGGGAAGAGGCAACCGAGGACACCGCACATCTAGATTATTTATCGGGTTATGCATGAATTTTGGAAGGAGAAATCCGCGTTCCTTGTCCTCCGTTTTGTATGTGGCCCAAATATGTAATGGATCTCGAAGTTAATACTCCATATAAAATAAAGAACCATAATTTTTCTTTCCGAATTTCAAGCCTTTTTTTATTTTAAAGAAATGCCAAAAATGAGGGCTACATGTAATTTTTTTCCATAGGATTCATTTTATTTTTCAAAAACAGGTTAATTATTTCCCTAGATGTACAAAATCACTCGCATACGAGTGGAGGTTGTTTATATATTTTTTTTAAATGTTTGAAGTGCTCCTACGAGTATATGTGATCATTTTTTCAAAGCTTTGAGCTGTCAATAAATCAAGAAAATTATTTTGAAATCACAAAAATTTTAACGCTGGCCTAAGGTGCAACCTTGAAACAAATAACGCGTTTTAATTTTTTAAATCCAAAAAAGAGAGAGATACGTTAATTTTTCTGCTTTAGCTCCACTTTTAAGAAATTAATACGCTGAATCTAAAGATCATGCATAGTAAATAGAAGGTGGATTTGTTATTTTTTTGCAGTCCAGCGAAATAAATTGTTATTATATTTTTTAAAAATGATAATGTAGGAGAACCAATAAATAAAACAAGTATACATATTAAGTCCAATAGTGCGATTAAAAGACGAAAAAAATCGATAAAAAAAGTTGATTAACAGTGTTATATTTACATATTAAATGTTAGGTTTATTACAATAGAGTTAAAAATAAAAGCACTTAGGATATTATACAATACTAGATAAAGTATTATAATATGAAATTTATTACTACATATTCATTGTACATATTTATGTACCGCTTTTCCAGATTAAATAAAATACGTAGTTCAATCAAATCTAAATGTCAATCAATAGATAGGGTATCATTAAAGCTCTGCGCCTTTTACTTGTTTCTATGATGGAAATTTCAGAAATTAATGACTTAATTATCTATTTTGAAGTTATAAATAACCTGTATTGATTTTGCTACGTAATGGAAACAATTTTAAAATACAACCATAGTACCTGCGTTGCTGTACTCCGCCATATTAAATGTCTAATACGAACACGTAACACTATGCGTAGAAAAATGTACAAATAAAATCGATACGATATACAATGACGTCGTCACTAATATTTTCTTTCGTAGAAAATTAGGAGGTTATACTCGGACGTAGTAATAATAAAAACAGAAATACTCAACTGCTCCAAAGATTCTAAAAATCTAAATACTTATAGGGTTATTATTGATATCCCAGCCGAGACAGAAAAACTCTGGAAACGAATGGGGGTTATCTAGGCGTTTACAGGGCTTATGACCCGTCATTGGCTGGGTTAAATGGCCACTTGATGTACTACATACAACATTCTCCATTCCGCCCATCATCTGATAACCATATATGAAAATTTTAGGAACTACTATATATTGAACTCGTCTTCGTTGTTCCGCATTACAGAAATTTTCTATGCTGGTGTCATCTGTTGAGAAGATTGTTAAGCATTTTTGGCAATCATATTTATTAGTGTAGGTAAGGCTCTACCGAGCTTTATTACTTACTAGAAGACGCCTGAAAACGCCTAGATGACCCAACATTCGTTTCCAGAGTTTCTCTGTCTCGGTTGGGATATCAATAATATCTGATATCAGCCCAGCATGGGTATAATCCAGTTATTTGTCTACAAGTATTTTGTATACATTCAAAATGTTGTTAAAAACTTATAGGGTTATTCAGTAAGAGCATAACAATCTTGTATTTTAATACAAACGCATCCGTAAACTTTTTCTGTGATTTGTCAATGTCAAAATCTCAGTCAAGGCTTACATTTTTATCATAATGAAATTCACGATAGAGCGACGTTTGGAAATGATTAATAATTACTATCAAAATATACTCCCATTCAAAGTAATACCATTACATGAAATCACAAATACTATACTTACCACATTGAATCATTCAGCACATACAAGTTTAAAACACAATTTTAACTCTGAGCTTCATGGCCACAATACACGTAATTCAAAAAACCTCCACATTCCAAAATTTCGATCCACAAAATTCGGTAAAAAATCCCTTACGAACATTTCTCGATCCCAATATAATAAACTACCCCACGAAGTGAAAATAAATAAATCAATAAATAGTAGAGCCCTAAAAGATTTGTATTTAAATATGTTTTTCAATGATAGTTTATGATGTTTAGGATTAAGATTGAATGTGTTCATTTTTGTGTCGTCTTTCTTATTCGTGTTTGATAGTGCAGTATGTAATTAAAAATGTATGTAATACCGGTCCCAAAATGAGTTTTTATAACTCCTAGGAATATAATACATGCATGTTTCATATTAATAAAAATTTAAAATAATAAAAATTCGGTAGTAGATAGAGAAAACGTATATGATGATCAAGATGCTTTTCCGCAGTAAGTTTTTTTTGTTGCTGAACAAAGCTCTCCGTATTTAAAACGACAATCACCATTATTGCAACGTTGCTGTGAGTACGGATTTATAAAGAAGAATTATTACTGCAGTTCACAAAAACACAAAGGATATATTTTTATGCAAACGAAACGACAGCAAAAATATTGAAAATGAGTTGAAAACGAGGTCAGGTGGAATAAAGAGGGTGGAATAACGGTTTCCTCAGTACAAGAAGGATTCATTAAAAAGAGCTTAAGGTTTCTTTACAAAGGCTTCATCCGCATTACTCTGGACGGAATGGACACAGTTTTGGAATACATTTTGTAATACCACCTACATACAAATACTTGTCAATGCCCTCACGAGGCAAAACATCATCATCATCAATCCACTTCCGCTCCTTATGTGGAGCATATGGATTCCACAAACTTCCTCCAAGCTAAGCGATATGCCGCCAATTCCAGTGCAAAACAGCTATTGCTAAATTTAAAAAAATATTATTTCAAAAACTATTGTTATTTCACATGACTTGGATATGACATGGATAAAAATTTGAAAAAGGGTTTTTCATAGATATTTTTTTTTAAAAACCAGTACCTTTTAAATAAATAAATAAATAAATAAATACCTATTCCGGGAGTTCGGGATCAAAATCAGCGCACGAGATCGGTGGCGAGTGCGGGCGGCACACGCGACTTGTCAAAATCTTGGCACACAAAGTGGCAACAAAAATAATCATGTTTTCCGCGAGATTACTACACGTAGACGATAAGACGGTAGACAAATATATCGCGGCTGGAGAACGACTGTCCAAAGTAAAACACCGTAACCACAGAAAAAAACTGAATAACATTTCTAATGCATTTTCGGGGGCATAACCTTTGAGACCATAAACACAATGTGAAATTGTTACCTGACGTGTTTAAGATCCCTGTATCTAACTATCGAAACAGGACCTCTGATTTGAAGAAATATTATTTTAATAAGTATTTTGAATGACACCTTTTCTACTTGCATCGATATAATATATGGTTTTGCTGTTACTGTAATAATTCACTTTATTGTTTCTTAAGGTTTTATGTTTTCATTGGATTGGTTCTGTTTTTTGTATATATTGTGTTTATTTTGTGATCTAAGCGATGTCAGTGCGTATTAGAATAAAATGAATATGTGTTTTCTATTTGTCCCTAAATGAGTTTATTGAAAATTATTTATTTTTTTCTATGTAGTGTTATTTTTTATAATACATGAAAAAATTAAAAAATATAAATGTCCAGAATGGTTATTAGTTATTACGAACGCCCTAAACGAATAAGACTTCAAACAATAGCATATAGGTATGTGGATTTTTGATGCGTCAAGAAGTATGAATGTGGGAGGAAGCAACGGGAAGAAGACAGGAAAACACGTTTCTAAATCGTTCTATCCTTTCTGCTTACCACGTCGATAAATGGCGTGATGCTTAGTTAGTTAGTAAAGAAGTAGTCAAGGTACCATCTCTGTCAATGAATTTATATACAATATGTAGGTATACAAATGAAAAAATAATAAGCTTGATGCCTTACCATTCACTAATAAAGATTGCCATTGCCAAAAAATGCTAAACAATCTTCCTCAACAGAATGGTCACCTCAGCAATAGAAAATTACTCTGTAAGTGCGGAACGAAACGACGACGAGTTTAAATATATATAGTAGTTTCAAAAATTTGTCATATATGGTATTACCCATAGATGGGCGGAATGGGGAATGTTGTAAGTTAACCACATCTAGGTGGCCACTTAAATAAGCCCAGCCAATTGACAGCTCATAAGCCCTGAAACATGCCTAGATATAAGATCCACATTCGTTTCCAGAGTTTCTCTGTCTCTGTTGGGATATCAATAATATCTGAGAAAATAATACCTACAAGAACTAAACGACATGTTGTGGAATCATATTATTTGTTTAATATAATGGAAGTTAATTTTGCGAATAGCATTATTGGATTTTTTAAAAATAATACATATTGTTCACTTATGTATATCTTGCTACATCAATGGTGTGTAATTCTATAATTATTAAGGGTATACATTTTTATGTTTAATTATGCATGATATTGTAATAAATGTTTATGTGTACCTTCAATGAATTTCCATAATAGTAAATAAAATAAATAAATAAATTTTATCAATGGCTTTTGGTATAGGTACCTATTCGAAAATAGTTTCGCGGGTCGAGTTGGTTGCCCACGTGTTTGTAAAAATACTGCTGATTTTCAAAAGAAATTTTTTTGTTTACATGATATACATTAAAAACACATATACATTAAAAAAATATATAAACAAAAATCCCATCAAGTAATAGCCTGTTTGTGGGTATACTATGAAAGTCATACAGTGTGCACGTGGCAAAAAGAGAAAGATAAAGTCATGTAGAAATAAAAAATAACAGATAATGTAAACAAGATAGTTAAAAAGAATGAAAATACAAAATATTGGTATCTTTATACCGGAAGAAGAAGAGGGGAAATAATTATAATATATAAAATAAAAAAATGACGTAGATTATGTTATAGTTATGGTATTTATAGTAAGAAATGATTCTACCTTTACACTATGTATCCAACTTTGTGTTAATTTTTTAAAAGATGAAAAATTTGGAAAATCTGACAATGCCATTTTATTGTCAGTTAAAAAAAAAGAATTAATTAAACTGGGGGCAATAAAATGGTGCATGTCTCCTGAGCAAGTTGTGATTTACAATATGGAATTTTCTAGCACTCGGATTCTTCTTTGACTAACCTATTTAAGCTTCTAGCAAAAAAGTTTTGGTGCCTAAATACATAATTTAAACATTGCAATAAATATGTTCGTCTTATATCCATTAGATTTTGCTTCCTGAAACAATTGGAGGGAGGGAAGGTTCTCTCTTTATGGAGCATTATTTCGATAATTAATTTTTTGAATTATTTCCCAAAGTTTTTTATATGATTATTATACGTATCCCCCCCATCCAATTATTTCATAAAAAGATTAAGCAGATATTAATACATAGAACATTTATTTTATAATCCCTGTATTTGCACAAACGCAATGTTTTTTTTTTTTTTTTTTTTTTTTTTTTTTTTTTTATTACTTAAATAGCATACATTCTATACAAATATAAAATGTACTCTAATATTAAACAATAAATTTCATATTCATAAATACCAATAATTAACACACCCTCATCACACATTATTCAACACATAATCTTTAACTATTTATTTTTATATTTGATAAATTTTTTTTTCTGGTATATATTCTTTCCCATTTTCATGATATAACTTAACTGCCTTAAATAGGACCGAATTCTGGGACGACACCTTTCCTTCTATATGGTAGTTCTAATTTTATCTTTATTTCTTGTTTTGAGTCCGTGTTGACATTGATTTTCTTCCATTTTTTTCCAAAATTCTGATTTTTTGTTGGTGTTCATTATTTTGAATACAAATAGCATTGTATTATATAATATTCGTTGCTTACATGACATTATTTTTAATTTATTTAGCATAAGCTTCACTTTCGCATATCTGCTTTGTTTCAAAATAATTTCTTAATGCTTTGTTTTGTATCACGGTTAATTTATTTAAATGTTCTTGATTCGACAAAAATAAAATGCTAACCTACTACAGTAATTAAAATGAGGTTCCAATAATTGTTTTATAAATAATTTTGCACGAGTTGACATCTAGAAATCTTCTTAATCTGCCCAAAATTGAAATTTTCTTTGCATTTTTTTTTGACACCATGTTATTATTTTGATTGAATTTTAGTTTTTTATCGATCATTTACTCCTAAATACTTATTTTCATTCACTTCATTAATTTTTTTCATCGTCAATTAAAATTGTTGGTATTGGATTCATCCTTTTTGTTTCCGATGTTCATAAATTTCGTTTTCATTATATTTAATTTTAATTTATTAACTTTAAGCCACTTGGATATTTTCATTAAAATCATCATTTTGTTTTTCTGTTATACTCTCCATAATTTTTCCCCTCCCCTATATAATACTAATGCGTCATCCGCGAATAGCCTTATTTTACAATGTTTGATGACCTTGATAATATTGTTTATATATAATTAATAAATAAAACAGGTCGCGAGAACCGATCCAAAATCGGGAGTTGCGGTACTTCCTGAATGATATCTTTAAGGGTTCAGAAACCTCGCCACGTTTACGTGTTGACATTTACATACGCAGACAAATAATATTATATTTACATAAACCCTACAGTTTAATGACACATAATCTCAATTTTTATTTACGCAAACCCTATTTTTAACATGATGCATTTACGTTCTTTTTACACGAACCCAATCGTTACGCACTGTTTTTTTTACGATACATAAGGTTTATAGCCCCCCCGTCTCTTCGCCTCGATTAGGTATATGAGTGTTTTTTAACAACTATTTATGAAACAAATAAACAAAAATACAGGGTGTAAAATAATTTATTCCGTTTGTTGATTCTAAATAATGCTAGAAAATTACAATGTGAATATATCATCGGTATGTTTTTACGCAAAATGGCCGAATTAGACTTACAACAATATACTTCTGAAAGATCGAAATAATGAGGGCAAAAATCCAGGTTAGGTACAATAACAATAAGAATGTAGCCAACATAACAATAAATAGAGCCACGGGGGCGTCAGCTGAAATAAAAGTATTCTTATGAATTTTCCCGAATTCGCTACCTGTTGCGTGGGAAAATTCCGTCGCTAACGAAATAACGACCTTCTGTGTGACGTTATGATGATATATTTCGATAAACTCGTGTTGAAAATAATATTCCGTCTGTTTGTTATGATCAATATTCTCAAAACAGTAAATAAATGTGTTTGATAACGTTTCGTAAATACCAGCGAATTTAATTAATGAGTCGTATATTTTTAAATATTAAACAAAGTTTTTATCGTTAGTTGTTTATTTATTTCAACATTCATAATTGTTTTTAAATTAATTATTTGAGTACATACATTGTTATTTTCAATGCATTCCTCAATTGTTAATAAACATAATATTGCACAATCCAGAAAAGGCTTTTAATAAATATTTAATTTTGCAGGCGATTACTAGTAATAAATTTAACTCGGTCAGAGTCTTAATTACAAAAATGAAGTAATTTGCTAATAAATACTTAACTTCAATACAATGCAAAGATAGAGCTAGTTACGCGCTGGTGAATAGTTTTCGATGTTACCTGTTGCTCGATCACAGATCACTATCGACTCGGTAATAAGCGACGTGATAACGATTTTTTACCCATGGATGTTTAACGTTTTCGCGATCACAATGGAACACGCGTTAAAAGTTATCGATCGGGATTATTAAACGAGCGCTTCTAGTCGCGAGTCATTTCCCGAGATATATCTTATTCGCACATATCTTCATTCAATCTTCCTTGAGTGCCGTATTGCATTTAGCCGGTTTTCGGCAAGCCAAATATTGAAAAAAGTAGTCGACATAATAAACAATCCGACAAGCGCGTTGATTTGACGTTTGACGTTCGGCCGCGATATCGCGTGCTCGGCTCTGCTCGGCTCTGATCGGCAATGCTCGGCTCGGCGAACGTGGTATGGAACGTATGTTCATTGTGATCGGTCAAATCGTTAGCGTTAGCACGTGGTTAGCACGTTTTTAACTACGTCGATAGTTATCTTACCTAGCACTTATAACCGCGTCGATAGTGATCTGTGATCGAGCAACTAGTGTAGATATTCGCTAATAAGCGGAATGGGGAATGTTGTAGTACGTAAAGTGGCCACTTAACCCAGCCAATGACAAGGTCATAAGCCCCGTAAACGCTCGAATATCCATATTTCTGAATTTGTAAAAAAATTATACTTCATCTTTGTAGGGATATAAAAGGAAAAATGTTTATTTACTTGGGAAAAATGTATTACGAAGCAATTTCTACAATTTTCAACTACGAACCCTGAATATATATATTTTTTTAAAGTTCTAATTTGTATAAAAACTATTTTTTACAATGTACAAATCGTACATAGAATTAAAACAACATAATTCAAAACAATCTTGAAATGAGATATCATCATACAACTAATGAAAAAATAATAAATAAGGCGCATTTTCTAACCTAAAAAAAAATTAAGTATTTTAAGTATTTTTCATTAGCGCCGTTGAAAAATTGAGAGAATTCCTTAAAAAATCAAGAGAAAGATAGAAAAAATCACAATTGCAATGTACATTCATTAAATCACTTAAATAAATCATCTCTTCATTCGTAGATGAATAAAGTAAAAATTAATATTAAAGACAATTACTCGTAAAAGTGAGACTAAGTTTCTGGCTTTGGAAATATACGACTGAAAAGTATTTTTCATAAATAATGAATTTATTATGAATCTCAACGTTTCATTTTAATATAACAAACTTCAAAAGAACGTTTATTGACATTTTTTCATATTTTTTATTATGTTCAAATGTCTGAAACGATGGGTAATTGAAGATTTGCGAGACGTATTTACTTTCTTCATTTGCCAGACTGATAACATAGATTCTAACCAGCCCACACGACTCAAAATAACTTTATTGGCCACTAAATAGCTATTTTAACACATTTTTTTCATTTTGGTAAACAAAACTAGAATTTCGACTTTTCAATGGGTGAATCGCCCATTGAAGTATCTTAGGATTCAGGCATAGAAAAAAGAACTTTATTGTTTACCTAAAATTGATGATACACGGTAAAGATATTATATATCGCACCGTTAATTCGTCAAAAATGAACTGAAAATACCAAGTTACAGCTCACACATCGACCGTCACATTTTGGTTTACAATAAGTGTTTCTATCTTATGTAGCGATATCAAATTTTAAAAATCCAGTTTCAAATAAACAGTACCGAAATCAAAATCACAATCGATCTTTTGATTAAGTGCAGTTTAGTATTCACGATGCGTATTTATTTTAATTAGTATAGAAGATTTTTTAAAAATAAACCTACTCTATGCTTTAAAATTTAACAAACGAATAGGGGGCCTTTTTTTACTATGGCCGAATGTAGTAAACCACATTGCATTGGTATTATAATTATTATTATTCTAAAAATGCTCTCTAGTTTTATTTGTTCATGATACGCGATATCTACAATATTTTTTAGCGTTAAAATGATAGTGTACATCAGTGATGTCTGCCGAAAAAAAAAATCTCAGTGATGTCTGCCGAAAAAATAATCTCCCTAGATTTCTCCCAAAATTCCTAAGACAGGTACCTACTTACAATCATGACGTATTTTTTGCACATTGGTAACTCTGAATTTATAACCTCAATTCATTAGCAATGTTTATGTGACTGTCACATTGTAACAGTTCGAATATTTTCTTCCATCAGTCCTTCCAGATTCTACTCAGGCCTCGGTCGGGCGCCTCTATGGGCCTCCGTAAATTAGGTTTCTGTTTGTTGGGACCATTGATTAATTAAAACAAGTATTGATTAATCAATGTGGAACAACCAAAAATCGAGGGGCGGAAGCGCCGAAAAGCCCCGCAGGGCTAGCTAGTTAGACATTATTCATTCACGTTTTTCAAGTCACGCGTGGAAAATTCAACTAATATTTGTAAATGTTAGTATTTAGGGACGTTTTTTTTAGTGGTTTCTAGCCGTACTAGTCTCTTTGTCATGTCAGGATACTAAACTTTACAAACAAAATACTATGATTTATGCTCAACGTCACTATTGTACATATGTACACAATAATATATAATAGTATTTATTTAAGCTTAAATAATAGTAAAAATCTGCTTACAAGCGTAGCATATTCTTGAGAAGTTACAATTATCACGCGTAGCGAATCCTTTAATCAAATAATACTTAGGAATTTGTTTACCCTCCAGAGTGGGCAATCTCCGTCATTATTTAGTCTATGTAACTTACATTACTGTACCCAAAACAAACTACTTACTCAGAATATAGCTTAATATCACGCAACATTGGGTTACCGGAGTACTAGAAAATGGCTGTAATTCAATTAGTTGAGCGGATTTAGCAAGAAGTGGTAACCTATATAGTACTATTATATATTACGTATGTTAGAGAATATACTTTTCCAATATTTTCTTACAAATAGACACAGCAACCCCTAGTGTCAACTGAATTGTAATTTTCAGAAACCCCAGAAGTGACTATTTTGGCCAAAACAATTTATAAAACGTTTCGCGTTTTATCTCTGATAAAAAATGTTGGTCGATTAAGTACCACGTAATAAAAATATTACAAATAAATAAATAAATCAGCAATATTGTTTACCTTCCTTAGAAGTGTGTAGGTAACATGTGTATTTTTGTATTATGACGAGATCATAATTACCTGAAAAAAGGAAACACAAACATTATAATTTTATTCAAAATACAATTTAAGCATTAATTTGTAGGTTAATTAGAAAATAATTGACGAAGAATTAAATTAGGCAAAATATAAGCAATACAAAGAAAACAAATTAGATTTTATTGATATCTCAACAGAGACAGAGAAGCTCTGGAAACAAATGTGGATTATCAAGGCGTTTACAGGGCTTATGACCTGTCATTGGCTGGGTTAAGTGGGTATAATCCAGTAATTTGTCTACAAGTATTTGTATTCATTCAAAATGTTGTTCAAAAACAAATTAATTTAAAATAAGTTCTATTTCTTTATTTATTTTATTGGTAATTCAACAATGTTACAATGGAACATCAGCCATTACATATCTATACTGCACATCAAATTACAGAATTATTGCATTTTTTTTTTTATAACACAAGGACTAAAATTACACTAAATTACATATTAACTTATTTCAAGAACCTACTTGCAGAAAACTATATAATTAAAATACCAGAAGAATGAATAGATTTTTTGACGTGATAACGTCTAATAAATCGATGAACGCCGGCTGCACACACGAAAAAGCATGACTCATTGTCACGTTCCGCCTGAGCCGAGTGTGCAAGCGAGAGCGCGGAACAAGCGATAGAGAAGCACGATCGGCCTAAGCGTTCGGTTTGTGACGCATCTATCTCTCTTCCACTCCATCGGCCGATGCGTCCGAGTAGAAGGGGACAGCAGCAGCACACAAGCTACAAAGTGAAAGTGAAATTGTCATCACCAAAAATGAAATGAAATCATCAAATTGTGCACTTCCGAATGTTAATATATGGAAAAAATAATAATTTTCAATTTACTCCTGCTTTGTATTATACAAAATAATGATAATTCAGTAATAATAATTTAATTCAATTCATAAAAGTATGCTATTTTTCATCAATGTTTTCTTATGACGTTATCACGTAAAATTATCGTCCGTAAACCGACTTTACAGACAACCAAGAGCTCAATCATAGATAACTATCGACGTAGTTTAAAAACGTGCTAACCACGTGCTAACGCTAACCATTTGACCGATCATAATGAACATACGTTCATACCACGTTCGCGTTGCCGAGCACCATAGATGATAATAAATATCGCGGCTAAACGTCAAACGTCAAATCAAGAAAGTCGGCTAAATGCAATACGGCACTCGAGAAAGATGAAAGAAGAAGATATATCTCGGGAAATGTCTCGCGACTTCATGCGCTCGTTTAATAATCCCGATCGATAACTTTTAACGCGTGTTCCCGTTGTGATCGCGAAAACGTTAAACATCCATGGTAAGAAATCGTTATCACGTCGCTTATTACCGCGTCGATAGTGATCTGTGATCGAGCTATAAAAGTTTTTTTTGTATGAAAGAATCTCTATCTAGTGTTTGTTGTAATTTTGATAGATACACTTCAAAGCGGTCAAGATATTATATACGTCGTATGCCATAGTACATTCATTGTTAATGAAAAGATATACCATGAAAAGATCAACTAGAAAACAACAAAGGAAAAAACAGACCAGACTGAAGCCAGATATTTTCAATCAACAAAACGTGCACTTTTTGGGATTCCTCCCAAATCAAATATATCATTCAAATTCATTGATAAACTAGAACGAGACAAAAGGTAAAAAGGTGCGTATCGACGCGACGCCGACGCGACAGTGGAAAGGAAAAAATTACCAAGCGACATAATATTACAACATATTATGCGCAAAGGAAAATTATACCAAGTAATACAATAAATAAGAACTTATCGAAAGAAGCAAAATTAGCAGTACACAACGGAGTTCTGGTACCAACCCTTATGTATGGTAGTGAAGTGGTGTTGGAAAAAGAAGGATGAAAGTAGACTAAATGCTGTTGAAATGCGATCTATGTGTGGTAAGACTATGTATGATAGATAGGTGAACCAATGTCGAAATTAGAGCAGAGTGCAAGGCTGAGATAAGCATTATCGACAAAAGTAAGAAAGGGCTTTTACGATGGTTTGGTCATGTGGAGCGAATGAGTGATGAAAGAACGGCTAAAAGAAGTTTAAATGCAAGTGTGCCTGGATGAAGAAGCCGAGGAAGGCCGAAAAAGACATGGCATGACCAAGTACGACAAGAAGATTCTTGAAAGTGGACATGTGAAAAGTCGGAATAATCGGCGTATGTGCATGAGAGGATGTATGAATGTAGAGGAAGCAAAGGAAGTATGTCAGGACAGAGTGGTATGGCGTTCTATCCTCTCTGCCTACCCCTACGGTGAAATGGCGTGATGGTTAGTTAGTTAGTTAGTAATACAATATTATTGTCACTTGGTAACATTTTCATTATGTCACTTGGGATCATTTTCCTTTGCACGCATTACGTCGCTTGGTAACTTTTTCCTTTCAACCGTCGATATGGGTGTCGACAAACCGCAAGCAACCTTCAAACGCAAACAATAAAAAATGTCGATGCTATTGTAGGTACATGGAACTTGAAAAATGTTTTCCTTGAAACTAGCAAACTGTCGATGACCATCTTTTGGATGTACTCGGCGGAGCTGAGGGATGCGAATTGACACACGAAGAAGCGAGAGTGCTGGCACCAGGAGGCGTCTAGAGCAGTTCACATACTCCGAAAAAAAGAGAAGAACTTAACAATAAAATAGCGTAAAAAAAAAACTTTATGAGAATTTTGTTCATTGTTGTAAAAATTTGTTATTTGTATTTTACGTTGAGGTTTAGAAAATATTACTTATAATTTTTTTTAACAGGAATGCGATTTTTTTCTAATATATTGTAATTGTAAATGCAAATAAAAAGCTTTAAAACTATAACTGAAACTAACTTGCACGTCTTTCAGCAGCTCACCTGAAAGGTTCCTGAAAGCGACATATATAATGATGTTCCTACGAAAGTTTATGCAGCTGCCATCGATTTGCAAATTTTAGAAACAAAACAGTTTTTAAAGCATAAGGGCCGACCAAATTTGGTCACAAAATTCCACTTGAAGTAAATGCTATAAAAGCAAATTGCTTATAAAAAAATATATGTATACGTGCTATGTACGTATTTGGTAAAGTTTAAGTTTTTCAGTGACTATATTGATCACAGTGATTAAATTCTGATTCAAAATCAACAAATTGGATTTTTTCTTGTCTTGCCCATTTATTATTATTTTTTGAAGTTTATTTTTAAATTCACTAGAATGGGGGGTTTCGATACATTTTTTTTTTAAATATACGCTTCTTAGGGTTAATTTCATAACATTACTTATTATCAAATTCCCCCGTCTAAAGACTCCAGCACTTAGGCCAATACACGAAACATGTGACATAGATGTCTAGTGATGACGTAGTGAGTGACGTAGTGGGTAACTAGACACCTCAGACACGGTAGTATTTTTTAAGTATGCAATGTTATTTCTCTGAAATTCTTGTTTGAAGAATCCACTTGCTTGACGATCACAATACTGCAAATCTTAGTAACATCAAGAATAGACCCAGATAATGAATTTCTATCCATATTAGACGAAAAAACATTCATTGCTTAATGCCCGCTGTATACGGGACAGTTTCTTGTTCAGAAAACTACACAGTTTCTTGTTCAGAAAACTGTGCAGTCTGTCAAACTTCTGTCAAAAGACACGCTAAATATGTGTATTTTTGAAACGCGATTGTAAGTTATTATTGTATGTTTGCTCTCAGGAAATTGTATATTTAGCTAATAATGTAAATATGTTATTGTTTTTTTACGTATTTAAAAGCATACAATAAAACAATGTCTACTTAAACGTTTACATAAAAAACATTAACTGTCATGTCAGCTTAAATCTGACATAAGCACGCAGTTTTTTAAACAGCTTTCGTTGTATACGGGACCGTTTTCAGACTGCATAGAAAACTGCGCAGAAAACTGTCCCGTATATAGCGGGCTTAACTTTGAGCGCTGAGCTGTATTTAAATCGCAAGGTGCGTGTGTTCGGGAATAGGCCCCCCGTGATGTTCTAATGATCAATGTTTTAATTAATTCGATGTATCCCCGACCGTATTAATTAAGACAAAATGTCTCCGTAGGAAAGTCTGACGGAGTAATTGACACCGTGAAACCAGCTCATCGGTTCAGCGTAATTGGCCTTAATTACAGGCTACTAGGTCCGACGACATTACGAGGAGTGAAATCAAATCAATCTGTTTACATGGTTAAAGTGATTTTGTAGGACGCTTTTATACAGACATGTAGTGAACTAGCAAAACAATCCATCTCTTTTAGTTACTTAGGTCGGTTTACACCGTTTTATTTCAAGTAAATAAATATAGACGAGATATTTTCCTATTTACTACGCTATGATACATTCTCACCTTGTATATTTGTCATGTATATGGGGTTTTGCTACCAAGAAACAGGTTTTCCGAAATTCAAGTTCTCCAGAACAGGGCTCTGAGAAATATTTTAGGGATACCCTGGGATACACATGTAAAATAAATATATCGCCAGACAGAAATACTCCCATTCAAAGTAATACCATTACATGAAAATCACAAATACCATACTTACCATATTGAATCATTCAACACATACAAGTTTGAGACACAATTTAAACTCTGAGCTTCATGGTCACAATACACGTAATTCAAAAAAACCTCCACATTCCAAAATTTCGATCCACAAAATTCGGTAAAAAATCCTTGATGAACATTTCTCGATCCCAATATAATAATCTACCCCATGAAATAAAAATAAATAAAGCAATACATAGTAGAGCCCTTAAAGATCTGTATATTAAATATGTTTTTCAATGATAGATATGATGTTTAAGATTAAGATTGAATGTGTTAATTTTGAATCGTCTTTCTTATTCGTCTTTTTGATTGTGCAATATGTAATTAAAAATGTGAATAATACCGGTCCCAAAATGAGTTTTTATAACTCCTGGGAATATAATACATGTATGTTTTATAAGATTTTTTAAGGAAATAAAATAAATTTTTTTTTTTTAAAAAAACACTTTTTTCGTTTAAATGGTAACCCATTTTTTTCTTCATTTGTTGTGTGGCGTCCTCGTTATATTTGGTTATTATTATTTCTTTTCCCATAATTCAGAACTCGAAGACATGGGCCAAGCGAGTGAATGACTAGCATTATGTCTGTGTTTTTATTTTACTATTTATTACCTGCCCGTCCTTGGCAATGATTGACATTTTCATACTTCCTGGACACTTAAGAGATCCAATGGAGCTGATAATATTCAGCCGGTGGTCAGCCACTCGCAATAACTAATTAATTCAAACATTCAACCGGAGTCACGAACCGAGAAATAACGTGAAGTTATTTTACAGATTGTGGATTTCAATTTGGTTTACTTTTCATAAAGTCACTCCAGGAAGTTAATTTGATTATGACAAATCGTTTAAATGCTTCGCAAGAATTGTGATTCCATTTCTACGATTCCATTTCTGGAAAACACTTATGGTCCCAGTCAATAAAAAAAAAAGACTAAGCACTAAAAGACTACTTTTTAAATATTTTTATTAATAATGATAATGGCTAATTTTTCTATATCGTTCCTTTTGTGATTATTGTTCCTTTTGTGATTATTGTATTTTTAGATTTAGCATTAGTAACTCTGTAATCTGAAGTATTGTAATATTTAGTCTTTCTTTTTCTAATATCTGTCCCAGAATGAGTTTTGTAACTCAATTGGGAGTGCAAAGTATTTTGTACAAATTAAATTAATAAATAAATATAAATGCTTAACAATATTCTCAACAGATGACACAAGCATAGAAAATTTCTATAATGCGGAACGTCGTAGACGAGTTCAATATATATAGTAGTTTCAAAAATGTGTCACATATGGTTATCAGATGATGTTGTAGTACATCAAGTGGCCACTTAACCCAGCCAATGACAGGTCATAAGCCCTGTAAAGGCCTAGAGATAATCCACATTAGTTTCCAGAGTTTCTCTGTCTCTGTTGGGATATCAATAACATCTGATATCAGCCCAGCATGGGTATAATCCAGTAATTTGTCTACAAGTATTTGTATACATTCAAAATGTTGTTAAATATAAATATGTTTGTATGGAGAAGCTTGCATTAATTGCACTTAAGGGATAATGTTAGAATATAAAAGGTGAATACTTTTAAAAAAATATTGACAATTATCCCGATTTTTTAATCAATAATTATTAAATTAATTAGACACCCCCGGAAGAAAAAATTAGAGCAAATATTGAACATTTCAAATCTCCAAAATTGCGATTTTCTCGTCTCATTTTATACATTGAATAAAAATTTTAGGTGTTTTCACCTAAAACAAGGGATTTCTTGTGTATCATAATTTATTGAAAGGTGTCCTTGGGTATAAATATGAATTATGATTTGATCATTTTTTGTTTAGAGTAAAATGGCTAATTTAGGTATTTCTCAGGATCCAACTTGCATAAAAATACAAAATCACGAAAAATGCTTAGTAAAATAGCCAAAAATATAAAAAACCAATTTACTGAATTTTCTTCAATGCAACTGAAAACCTTATATTTTACTGGACTTTAATTATGTTAAAATATCAGTACACAGTCACTATCTTGGTATTTACTAACACTATTTAAATATAAAATGCATATGTAAATATTTATCATCAAAAATATTACGTACATAATTTAGAATTTATCAACAGCATTTTGTAGAATTTTACTACGCAAACAATTTCAAATAAAATACTCAATCACAAAATGTACTCGAATCATTGCGCACATTATGATTTTAATTAACAGTTCTAATTATTAATTATCGACTATCTCTTGTTAGTCGCCCACACTTCTGATCTTAAATGGGTAACAGTTAGGTACTGTTGGGTAATCCGAGGGAAATCGTGTGGCGAGACAAGACAGATAACGAAACAATACGACTGGTTTTAATATTAATTTAATCGAGTACAAATCAATTATGAGTCTGCGTAGTGATAGTGTATTGGGATAAGAAAAAACTGCCTCCTACGTAGATTGTGAACTACCTAATCAAAATAAGACGGGCGTTCGTTGTGAAATTCTGTATGTCTCTGAGATTTTAAAATTGTTGAACTCTTTGCTGAGCTAGAGTAAATGATGAAGCAATACCATATTTATTTATTAACATATCTCAACTGTCGTCGATAGATTACAAAGCGTATTTTTTTGCCAGGATTTCCTTATTGGTGTCTCCGCTCCAAGGAAGAAAGCAGTAAGTCAAATCGACATATTTTCACGATTCAAAAAGTTTAGGTTTAGGATTCAAAAATTCTAAAACTGAATAAATAACAACATTTTGGGCGTGTTCAAATACTTGTACACAAATCTGGATTTATCCCAAGACGGGAGTAGGTATATATTTCATTTTATATCCCTACAGAGATGAGGTAGAATTCTTTCAAATTCAAGAATATGGATACTCGAGCGTTTACAGGGCTTATGACCTGTCATTGGCTGGGTTAAGTGGCCACTTTATGTACATTCCCCATTCCGCTTATTAGCGAATATCCACACCAGGTAACATTTTTGATTTTGTATATATGTTACCAATCGAGAATCATTCACCAGCGCGTTAATAGCTCCATCTGTGCATTGATATTGTAGTTAAGTATTTATTAGCAATTTACTTCACTTTTGTAATTAAGACTGACCGAGTTAAATTAATTACTAGTAATCGCCTGCAGATGACTCTGCAATTTATTTTACTTATATTTAGACCAGGAATTTTTTACAACATTTTGGGCGTGTTCAAATACTTGTACACAAATCTGGATTTATCCCAAGACGGGAGTAGGTTTATATTTCATTTTATATCCCAACAGATGATGAGGTGAATAAATAATATACATATATTTTCTTTCAATTTCCAACTGAATTAGTATTTTAGGTGGTAGATAAATGTTTTAAAACCCTTAGAAGTGGAAGCAAGTTAAAAACTTTGGAGTTAGTGCCCTTTTCCTTGGGGCAGTCGATAATAATGTAGGGTAGGTACACTGCAATAGCATATTCACATCTAACTGTATCCTGGTGAAAAAAAAAGCATTACTTAAGTACATTGCAATAAAAAAAATCCTTCTTGTGTTTGTAGTGTTCAAAAAACATATTTGAATTCGTGTCATCATAAGCCGTAAATGAGATGGTAAGAAAGTATTTAATAGGTTCTGCAGCAAGATATTATGTACAATGTAATACATCGGTAGGGATATTAATTAAATTTAAATTGCAATTTGATATAACTATCAAATTGTGCCTATTCAATAAATTAGCAATATCGTTATTAAATAACTTGTAGAACCGAGTCATGTTGCGTCTAGTGCGCGTTTCACAACCTTGTCTGCGTACAGTATCCACATACAAAGTAAACTCTGAGAGTTCCTACTTAGTAAATACTTGGTACCTTTGCAGGTAGGTGCTACGTATGTCACCTGAATGTAAAGAGTGAATCTGCATAGTAAGAGCACCGCACGCGCATCCTTCTTACTTTGCCAGCAAACGCGGTGCCCCAAGTATAAATGCGGTAACCCGCAAAGTGGAAAAAATTATTCCATTTTATACCATCGGCGATACTGAAATTCGCTTAACTGACATTGTGCGAAACCGCGTAAGTTCTCCGAGTAGCAAAATTTAAATTTCGCGTGACAGAAAACTACGTTTCTATACGTTTAATAGGTCTGGTATTAAGTTTTGACCAATGAGGGCCAAGCTACATCATCCGATGCATAACCGGGATTTTTTTAACGTATATTAGAAAGAATGAAAGCCCCACCCTTTCCCTAGACTGCTTTAAAGACTATTGAGTCTTTTTTCAGTCCAGCCAACTCTACCGATTTTTTCAACAAGCTAAACCGCGATTTTAAGATTGTTCGTGTGATAAAAATACGGATCAGAAAGAATAAAAAAAACAATTTTTTTAGCCTCTGTTGATGAACAATTAATTTTCTAAAACTTCCATAAATTTGCAAAAACTTGTTATTTTCTTCACCCGTCGTAAATTTTAATCGTGGCGCCCGTTACAAATGTGGTCACTCAATCTCCGCCACCCTGTACGGCGTAGTTTTTAAAATCCTCGTTTTTTATTGAATTTAAGATGCAGTTTGCTGTATTTATCCAACTTATTTTCGCTATATTTATGTAGAGCGGGTGCTATAGTAATTGAACACGCTATAATAATTTTGGACACCCTAAATTCAAAGAATTTGCTTCTACCAGAAATATGTACCTACCTACCTTTTTAGAGAATCCTTACTATAAGTAAATGCATTCATACTTTTGTTTTATTTCAATGGTTAAATTTGGAAATGACATTTTATTCACAACAGTTTTAATTTTGAATTAATTTTAAACAATGTTTAAATTTTTTAAATATTTTTACCTCAGCAGTGTCAAATTACAATAAAAAGACTATATTTCATGATAAAATACAGATTTCGACTTCAGCGCTTCGATTCTGTAAGTGTTTTTAAACTACTGCGCATACGATATTGTACTGAATTCGTATGCGCAGAAGTGTCTAAAACCTTAGAGAATCGCACCGCAGGACTGAAAGGGATAACTCAGAACTTTTTTAAGCTTTGGACCGTGTATAAACTACATGGAAGGCTTGAATCTATCAGTATTCGTCAATATTTCTTTGATAAATTAAGAAATAGCCTATAATGCAAAATGTGTCCAATTAGTGTATAATAAAATACACGTTTAAAAAATAAAAAAATATTTTTTTTTAAATGTATTACTCTTTTACTAATTTCGATTAGAAAATATTTTTCTTAAGTGTCCAATAGCTATAGCATCTACCCTATAAATATAACAGTGTAAAAATAAGAAGTTTGAGAAATACAGAAAAATCAATACAATATGTCTCCTAATATAAGACAGAAGGATTTTTAAGATGAGGTACAGATTTATAAAGGTAAATAGTAATATTATGTATGGAAGCGAAGCATGGAGTTGGAAAAATAAGGATGAAAGTAAATTGAATGCAGTTGAAATGCGATCTCTCAGGTGAATGTGTGGTAAAACTATGTATGATAGGTGCACTAATGTTGAAATTAGAGCAGAATGCAAGGCTGAGATAAGCATTATCGACAAAATTAAGAAAGGTCTTTTACGTTGGTTCGGTCGTGTAGAGCGAATGGATGATGAAAAGAACGGCTAAAAAAATATATGATGCAACTGTGCCTGGATGTAGAAGTCGAGGAAGGCCGAGAAAGACATGGCATGATCAAGTAAAACAAGTGCTTGAAAGTGGGCATGTAAGAAGTCGGAATAATCGACGTGCGTGCATGAGAAGATGTATGAATGTGGAGGAAGCAAGAGAAGTGTGCCAGGACAGAGTGGTGTGGCGTTCTATCCTCTCTGCCTACCCCTTCGGGGAAATGGCGTGATGGTTAGTTAGTTAGTTAGTTAGTAATATTATCCAACAAATTTAATACTATTTGGTTGATTGTGATACGAGTAGGCACAGGTACTCGACTATTATCAACTCGGCCTTGTAATGTAACACGCCCGCGCCGTGCGGTGAATTCTCAAGTTGCCATGTGGTTTCAGAAGCTTGTATCAATAATTAGGTCAGAAGGATACTTTACTTAATTACATCAACTAAAAATAAATTCACAACAACATAATATCATAATATTATGAAAATGAATTAAACTTGTAGCGGGTTTGGCATGTTATTTTATTTATGACATAATAAAATAATAATAATGTGTCTCGCGGATTCTTGTAGCATCTTTGTAGAAGTTTTGGAGATGGACATCAGACATCAGATATTACACTCCTCAATCGTCTTCAGGTTGTCAGGCACAGAATGGCCATTCCCCATGGCACTTCTAAATTATTTCAATGCCGAATGTATCGATTAGTGTGCATACAATTTGGGTTTTAAAGTTTAATGTTTTAATGCAACGTTTATTTTGATGCTGGATTATTTTAACATTTTTTATGTATATTATGATTTCGTGTATTTGCTGTAAATATTTAATATGTAAAAGGCACTGAGTGCCGTTTATTTTATAAAAAATTTTTTTTTTTTTAAAATACTTAAATTACTATAAATTCATAATTTTTCAATAATAATATGACTCAAGTTGGCGAATAGGAGTTTCTGATTGAAAAAAGAAACAAAAAATAATATTCATGTTTAAAATATGTTATTATTCGTGTTATGTTTCACGAGCTGCGAGCGGCCATAGTGACAACAGCGAAGTATCCAAATGTATTATTTATGACATTGTATTTTGAACATAAAAATGTATTTGATTTTTTCACACCTTTGCTGTTTTCGCTACCGCCGCTCGCCGCTCGTGAACGTGGTCTTCCCGTTAGGATACTTTATAGTGCATTTGGCTACCTTGAATAAAGGTCGCGGGTTCGATTCCCGTAGGGGGTCAACATGAAATATTTATTTACATGTAATTTTTTTAATTAATATTTCACGTGTGATACCTTGGACCGGCACTGAAGCGTGAGACTGATCATCTTACCTTCGTGTAATAAAATGATCAAGATACACTGCACTTGGTGTGTACCGATGCATTGCCCTATGTACCATTGGGTGCGGATAAAGGGAAGTAGTAGTAGCATAGTAAATACGTTTTTAATTTGTTTTATTTCTTAAATACTTATAATATATTTCTACAAAATGAACGTCACTTCAATGAAAAATAAATATATAATATTATGGTTTGTGTTTACAATCGAAGAGCACAAAACCTTTCAAGGGCAGCAACGACCCATCATGATACATGAAGGTTATTATTTTATTAGTAATTATTATATTCATGTCGTGTTTAATATTTTGGTGATCGACGCACCTGGCCAAATAAACATCGCGTGCCAATCTTTCTTAGACCGGGGTACTTAGCATATCGAGTCAAATGCGAAACATTTTGGAGAATTCACACGTGTAAAGGGCATAAGCGCCACGGGATCTTATGACACCTGCGTACGATCATCTGTTAAATTATCTAAAACGTTTCGCATTTGGCCCGATATGCTAAGGACCCACTTTGGTGCCAAATACATCATAGTTCTTGTCTACCTATAGCACTATGTGGACATTGGGAATTATTTTACATTTTTTAAACGTCCGTATATTGTGCTATTTTTAAGTCACGTACTCCTAAACACACGAAGGAGAGCATTTAAAATTAGCTAATACAAATAATGTCAAATAGAGGGGCAGGAAGCATATTTTAAAACTTTATTTATTACCACATGCATGAATGTGGAGGAAGTGCGCCAAGACAAAGTAGTGTGGCGTTCTATAATTTATGCCTACCCCTTCGTGGAAATGGTATCATGATTAGTTAGTTAGTTTTACGTAATTATATTGTTAGTATAATGTTCGCATAGTAAAGTGTGAGAAATTATCTTTTAATTATTGTATACAGGGTGTAACAAAACCCGATGTACAAGCGGGAAACCAGTGAGTCTACACAATATTTTAAGTCGATTTTGTAGAGTAATTATTTTTTATTTGACCCTTAGTTTTCGAGAAAATTGAGTACGAAGTTGATTTTTTTTTCGATTTTTTTTTGCATATTGTTATCAAATATCATGCATTTAGTCCAATTAACACTATCCATAAAGAAAACACAAAAAATTGAAACATTGATAAACACTTTTAATTTAAAATATGAAATTTGAGCAATTTGACTTAATCTGCCAAAAATTTTTTTTCTCAGATTTTAAAAGTAATATTATAACACAATCGTCTCCAAATACGATGTAGATTCACCAGTTTTCGGGTTGTACTACGAGTTTTGTTACACCCGTATAAGTAGTGAGTAAAATATATTAAGTATCCTTTCAGGAGCAATTGCATAAATTGTAGTTTTTTTTCTTAGTGTATATTTTCTTTTTTCTTTTGGCTCTTAAAATATCTTATTCTACTAATATTTTCACCTTACACTATTTACATACTTGTTACTTTGTTAACTAACTTTGTAAGACTACTGTATAAATTTATGTGTTTGTGTAAAAGCCTTGTGGGCGTTAATAAATAATAAATAAATATAATGAATATATTTCAGTATTTGGATTTTGTCAGTTGTCAGTCCACTGACCTTAGGACACGGTCATGCTGGAGTGTCTCACATACACATACTTAAAAGACGTTAATTTGTTCAGTACACAGTTGCTATAAATTACACTACTTACACCCACCCCGTCTTTTAGGTCAATATGATTTTTATATAGGTCTCTGTTCTTCTGTTGTTGTATTATGTGTTTTCTTGGGGTGGTTGATATTTATAGTGTTTGTTTTGGTTGTTTTTTGTTGGGTTGTTGTGTTGGGGGGGGGGGGGGGGGGGGGGGGGTGGGGGGGGGGGGGGTGGGGGGGGGTTTTTGGCCCTAATCTGTTGTGTGTGTTTTTAGGGTTTGTGTTGTTGTTTTTTTTTTTTATTGGTGTTTGTTGTTGATTTGTTTGCTTTGTTTAGTGGGGGGATGAGTGTTGTAATGGGGTTATGTTGTTGGGTGTGGAGGTGGAGTTTTGGTTATTTCACGCTATTCACCTGTTATGTGTTGTTAAGTTTATTTATTTGGTTGTTTGTTTGTGTTGTGGGTTTAGATTGAAGTGTTTTTCTTGTTGTGTTTGGTTTTTTTGGTTTTTGTTGGGTTTTTTTGGTGTTGGTGTTTTGTGTGGTTTTAAATTTTACTTGTTTGGTTTTTTAGTGTTGTTAGGGTATTTTGGGTTTTTGTTTTGTGGTTTTTGACCTTTGGTTGGGTTTTTAGTGTTTTTGTTTTTGTTGTTTGTTTTGTTTGGCAATGTGCTCAATTGGGTAAATCCAGATCGCAAATAATTTATCAGTGGTCGACTTGGGTTTTTACCGATGGGACTCAGCATAAGTTCCTGCAACTTAAATCGACAACAACGTACGGAACAAATGAAGCCCCCTCAGGATGGAATAATGCACTAAACGTGTGGTTGGTTTAAACATTCGCGACACGAACACATTTACTTGTTTTGAGTCTTTGACTTAATTGTAGATAGACTTCACTTGGGTCTCTAATTTAATGCACCTGTTCGGTAAATTGCGTTTATCGACTTTTTATTTGTGTTTATTTTTCTTTTTTTAAATTGGAAACGGCAATTTTAAAAACTTTCATTCTGCATTAAATATGCACGCAATTTTAAAATAACACGCATTTTTCGTCCAAATAATAAACGCACTTTGCAACGCAATCGCAAAGTAGAAGTGGTAGAAGTGGTAGAAGTGGTATTCTCAGTTTAATTTCAACAAATTAGGTAAGACTTGCAATAGTATTCAAGGCGCGGGTTGTTTGTTTAGAAGTGCTAATGAGCTTTGAGCTTTTCTAATAGTAGTAACGATGTTTACAAATGTGAATGTCCTTGGTTGATGATAAGTTATTCCAAATTGGCAACGGTGTTAACTACATTCGCTTCCTTGACTCGGCCAATTGGGTTCTTTCCGATTTTCTATTTTTTATTTTTAAAAAATTGATTGAAAAATAACAATATCAAGGGAATTTTTTAAAATTTTTACGATGTCATATGAAATTTCTAGCGCGGTTTGAAATAGCGCTTTTTCAAATCGCTCGCAAATCCTCCATTTGGCGCGCATGCAGTTTGACGTCACATCAATATGAGCGCTCACTTCGTAATGAGTTTCCCGCCTTTTATAATGGACGGGTATGACGTCATTAGCCAATAACGGCCGTTAAAAGTCACTCGTAATTTCGTGTTTTTAAAACATAAATTTATAAATGAAAACAACATTTTTGATCATTGTGTTTTATATCGTTGGAATTGTAAAAATATACTTTAAATGTTTATACTGTTTTCAAGGATATTGATGCTATCGGGAACAACCCTATTCAAAACACTTAAATAATAAATTTAAATATATACAAATTTACCTGTTATGGCTGTATCTATGTTGCCAAGTAATATGGCACAGCAGTATTTCCCCCATCTCTAGAAAGATACACACATACAACAGATCGGAATCACGTATAAAAGCCCACCACCATGAACTTAGCATTACAAAATCAAAAGAAACACGACTTAATAATGATGTTTCTAATCAGAACTCCACGGCGAAGGTCACTTATTAATTGCAGCGGGCTGTTATCCATAATGGTCCACTCAGAACTTTCTAGACCTAAACCATAACACTAAAATAAAAGATCCTGATAAACTGTAGGGGGCAATAATAATTATTGTATTTAAGAGCAACTTGACATAAGGTCCGCGCGCGTGGACGGCCAGTTGAACTGACGCCCACAAAGTATTGGCAGAGATGAACAAGCTTGTAAGTTGTATAAAATTCAGTATGTTCCTATAATCCATTAGCTGTATAGACACTTCCTCACCGTTATTTAGCTAGACACAATAATAATAACGACTGGACTAGATACCAGATAATGTTTTACCGAAGAAATTGGGTCTTAGTTCACAACCTGACTCTTTGGCTGCCTCCGTAAGTCTAAGATCTGTGAGAGAAATTAATGGAATGACATTTCGGTATCAGGTTCATTAGTGTAAAGATTTTCAAGTCCTATTTTAGTCGAGACAATAATAATTCGTGCCTTTGATACAGAACTTACGCACGTACTCAAAATTGGGAGATTTATGCAGAAGATGGTATATTCTTTTGTCACGCTTGAGCTCCTATATAGGATAAAATAACAATTATACAACCAATTTAATATTAGAACGAGATGAATACTTCGAAAATTTTCTGTAAAAAGTTCAAAATACAACTCCCGAGCAAATTATCATAATTTTTGCAGAGACACATTATTTGAATTTGGCTATAAAATTAATCTTATATATTTTATTTTATTTTAAATTTTCATGTTTATGGCCATAAACCAGTATTTTTTATGTAAAAGAAATCATATTTGTGTTATTTTCAATGTTATTCTTCATATTATATTCAAGAAATTTAAATACGTAACAAAAATATGCAAAATAAAGTACAGCACATACAACCTGCTGTAAACCATTAACAATCGGTTTCACAATTCACAAATTCCCAATTTTGTAATGCCCCCTTTGAATTTAATACGATAATAGTAACATGCTAATAATTACAATGATATCCAAGGTTAAAACGGATAGTTCCATTTTACACAAAAAAAAAATAACCCGGCATTGAAAATTATGAATACAGAGATGGGCCCAAAATAGTTACGTTCATCCCAAGCCAGAGTCTGACAGTTGCCAGACTACCTCCAACTACCTAGTGTTTGCAACTTTGACACTTCATTGGATCGGATCGGTGTTTTCAAACAAATTATTCGGCCGCGTTTGATGCCAATTCCGCCGATCTCTCGGCCGAGCGGAACCAAAACAGCCAAATCCGAATATATCCGACTTCGCCGTCGTTACGCCAACAGCTGATCATCTTGGGGCCGAAATAAAGACAAAATAACACCCAACTACTGGTAGAAGTATCTGTGAGATATGTGTGTGAAAGAGACTGTGTGTGAGGGTGACAGAAGATGTACGAACGTGTGTGTGTATGTAGTATGTCTGCTGTGTGCCCGTCATTCCTAGTTAGAGCTCTGAGGAGCATAGACAGTCAAAGAGATATTATATTAAACCCGTCATAATTGTCACAGTCGTGTATCACTTAAAGCCCCATATCCAATACATCACAGTATCCTACTGCATAACAAAATTATTCTTCTTCTTAATATAGACTTAAGGGTCTGTATGATTCTCGTTCGATGCTGCCTCTTGATATGTCGACTCCCAACTGTCCCTCCATCTTTTTGCAGGTCGTCCAGAAAGTCGGCGAAATCGGGAAAATGACAAAATGATTCGATGTTCACACATAAGTATTTTTAATGTATTGAAATAATCATTACAAAAATGATAACAGCCGTGAATGCGTGAATGTGGAGGAAGGTGAGTTTGTTTGTGAAAATTTAATAGTATTGTGCTCTTGTAGTGTATTAATGTTCTCTCCGAAGAGGCGCCATATCGAAAAGATCGTAATTGCTTTGCAAAAACCGTTTTTAAAAGGTAATTAGAATGCATAATAATATTATAAACCAAAAGTGAAGACTAACTAACCATCACGCCATTTCCCCGAAGGGGTAGGCAGAGAGGATAGAACGCTACACCACTCTGTCCTGGCACACATCTCTTGCTTCCTCCACATTCATACATCTTCTCATGCACGTACGTCGATTATTCCGACTTCTTACATGCCCACTTTCAAGCACTTGTTTTACTTGATCATGCCATGTCTTTCTCGGCCTTCCTCGATTTCTACATGCAGGTACAGTCGCATCATATATTTTTTTAGCCGTTCTTTCATCATCCATTCGCTCCAAAGTTTTCATCATCCATCATCCATCATCGCAGCAAAGCTTTCATCATCCATTCGCTCGCAAAGTGAAGACCAGTTTTTTTAAAATACTGATATTGAACGAAAAACCGACAGCAAAAATCCACTTATGTTTTATGCTTAAAATCGATTATGTATTTGGGCTATTAAAAGTTCTTTAAAAATCTATTAAGCTTGCAATACACTACGCCAAAAAAGGGGGAAGGGGTAAATTTCTGAAAAGAACATCCGACAAATATCCGTGTGATAGAATGAGATGGCTAGAGAGTTGAAAGCCATCGCTGGGCCAATTGAGTAGGGGCCCTTAGGTTTATAGATCGATTAATCGACATAATGAATCGCATCTCCACATGCGAGTATAAAAAATTAATTCATAAAGTAAACCACGAATCCACCGATTACCGGACAATAAGGCTGATTTATGGGAAAATTAAATAATTGCTCCTGAGCATTCGGTAATTAAAAAAGAAAACGAGCTTGATAATGATATAAATTGCCCTTTCAAAGCGGTTTCGTATTATTTAACAGCGTTAATAAAGCGATAAATCCCATAAAGCTCAAAGCCAGAGACAATAACTTATAACATGAAATAAGGGCGAAGTAAAACATCCCTAGGTGCACAAAGAAAAGTAAAAGATTCATGAAAACTCGGGATAAAGTGATTTTTCTCAAGCCTGGATGTTTGTGATGTTGTTCCTAATGAAAAGTAACTAATCACTATTCGTAGATAACATTTTAAAGTATTTATTTTCTAGTCATTTTAAAACCATGGCTGTGCTTGTGGATTAAAATATTCTCACACCGACTAGACTCCTAATTTTATACTTTACAACTTTACCGACTTCTCAGACACTTACTGTAACTATGTAATACTTCACATATCCGAGCCTGACGGTACTGCATTGGAACGCCACTTATCTTGCTCATTTATTACACGTAGGCAAGACAGTCAGTCTTACGCTTTAGAGCCATTCCGGGGTTATCGTACATGAAACATTTTACGTGAAAAAACCACATTTCATATTGACCCCGTCGCGTTGCGGTCATCAAAGTAAAACTCGATTTTAACTTTTATCCGGTGTTTTTATTTTTATTATTTTTCGGACATGGTTACTTTTTACTGACCTTGACTCCAAAATTGATTCTGACTTCGACTCCGGTTTAAACTGATTTTATTTAGCAAACATTATCGTATGTAAACATGAAGATATTTCTTATTTGCATTCGTGAGTTTAACGCATTTAGTCAAATTTAATAAATGGGCTTTATAAACAAAAAAATCTGTGAATGCAGAAAAATAAAACAAAAAATCACAAGAACATTGGTGCAATTTTTCCATAAATCGGATAATTAATAACAGAGATACAGTCATTTACAGTTTTATATTTATATAATAAAAAATATAAATGATCGTATCTCGCTTATTAATTATCCGATTTACAAACGGATTGCACTGATGGTTTTGTGATTTTTCGCTGTATTTTTTTGCGTTTAAAGAAAATTTTGGTTTACAAGCCCATTAACTATCAATTTACGGCGCGTCTATACCCAAGTAGTGTGCTCAATAAATCAGTGAATTTATATCAAGTAGCTACCCAGACTAATGTTAAGTTCTAAATACACCGCATCCTTCGGCAGTTATGTCGATTGAAACGTCTGTAATTACATTGAACTTGGCGATAGTGGGCGCAATAATAACATGATGCCAACGAAAATAGATTTCTAGGAACGTGACCAACATAACTCCTGTGTGTGGAGAAAAATAGTATATCGGAAGCTATGTTTGAGTATGATTAATTATCGTGAAAACTTAGAATTTTTTGTATGTACGTAAATATTCTAAATGAAAACGTCACGTACGAGAAGCATCTCTTAATTTAAGTAAGGATAAATTCGTCTTGGACTGTAAAATATACCGTAAAACGGGGCTATTTGGAAAGTTCGAGGCTAATTGGAAGTGAAAGATTATAAATTCTTTCATGTTGTAACACTCAAAAGCGTGAACCATAATTATAATTAACTACCTGATACAGTCATATTATACATTCACAATTTAATGAAAACATAATATTTAAGCTCTGTTTTACTTAATCAAAACAATAAACAATAAAGCACATTTATTTCACACTGTTTTCCGCTTAATTTTATCTCCGCTACTTTGCGTAATTATTATATTATGTGTTTTTACTAAGCAGGGCAGTATGGAAATGCTACATAATATAATATTTACATGTCATGTCTTTCACACGATCTAAATTGGTAATGAAAACAACATGGCGGGTATTTATTACACGTTCAGTCTCTTGATAGAACAATAACGTGCTATTAGGAGCACCTAAATAAAGTAAGCGATCGTAAATCTAAATTCATAGCAGGTACGAAGACTTCCCTTGGAGTCCTATGCTTGAGTAGTTCGACTTCAACTGTATAGCAATTTTTTTTTTTTTTTTTTTTTTTTAGTGTTCTTTATTAAGAAAATAAAACATAATATTAGAAAAACAAAAATAATGCCGTCCCGATAAACCGCAATTTTGCCGTTTGTCATCAGGAGCCATTAGCAAAAAATAAATTTATCATAGAAATACAACAAAAATAAAAAAGTTCACAAAATATACATAAAGGAATAGAGATAATGCAATGGAGAATCAATATATATAAATTATGGTACATCAATATAAAAAAGTTCTATCTTCCAACCAAACCCTTAGAATAGAAATAATTTTATTTGCATTATTGCACGATTTAAGTTCAAAGGGCAACATATTAAATATTTTGGGAATTAAGTATTCTAGAGTTTCTCTGCCCGTACTTATTTTTTTGTTTTGGGCACAATTAATCCCTCCATGGATGTGAATCTAGTTGTATATGTGTGATATAATTTATTTTTATATGTGTTATCAGACATATTTTGACAAATGATTCTATTCCACAGTAATCCCTTCACAGGTAATACTTTTAAATATTTAAACATTGTTGGAACATTATGTCTTTGACTAAATATATTTGGTGGTACAACTAATTTGGCAAGGGCATTTTGAACGTTTTGAACATGTTTGACGTTAGTTGCACATGTGTGCCCCCAAGCAGTGAATAATAACACTTATGTCGAGATAAACAGTACCTACCTGATTTCCTGTTCCTAACTGTCGTATATTTTAAATTATTAAAAATTTTAATTTGAAATTAAACATAAAATTGATCAAATTGTCTACCTAGATCATGCTTGGTTTTTTTTTAAATCGGGTTAATTTAAAAAATTAACTTATTTAAGGGCTAACACGGTACGTTCCGTCACGTCACAAATATGTGTGAATAGACCCAATAGACCTTGAGTTTGGTAAAATCTAATGCGGACTTTATACGAGGCAGAAAACTGCACGGTTTCTTGTTCAGAAAACTGTGTAGTCTGTCAAAAGACACGCTAAATAAGTATGTGTATTTTTTAAGCGCGATTGTAAGTTAATATCATTTGTTTGCTCACAGAAAATTGTATATATACTATAGCTAATAATGTAAATATGTTTTTTGTTTTTTACGTTTTTAAAAGCTTACAATATATCAATATCTAAACGTTTACATTAAAAAAATATTAACTGTCATGTCAGCTAAACGTCGCGTCGGCCATACAGTTTTCGTTTTATACGGGACAGTTTCCAGACTGCACAGGAAAATGTACAGTTTACTGTCCAGTATAAAGCTAGCCACCTTTGAGTGGATTACTATTTTATCGACATTTAAGTATCTTAGGGATTGTTGTCGACGGATTCGTACATTAAAGTATAATCTGCTACTTGTTTCAATAAAGTATATTGGTATTTTTCCAATGCGAATAAGTATGAGACCACAAAAGCCGAACGTCTCTGGCATAAGGTCCTTGCGCGGTGTACAGTACATTATATATACATGTATACAAACTTCGTACAAACAATCCCGCTTCATACACTTATCAAAATTGACTTATACATCATTAGTCCCGGGGTGCTACGTGTAAGGAAAAGCTCTGAATTCACAAGTGGTCATACGTAAGTGCCATAAGAGTGTGTGGCGCTTATGTCCTTTGTATGTGTGCATTCTCTAAAACGTTCCGCATTTGACCCGACAATCCCCCGGGACCTTCCAAGGAAGGAACAATGTCGTGAAATATTCATGGCGGGAAACATTGAAATCGGCGGGAAAAGGTGTTTTAACTCGAGACAAACACTTCTGAATGGGACAAAGCATTATTGCTCAGATAGAAATACAATTCATGTAGTCGATGAAAAATTTAAGGCGGCCTTTGCCTGAATCGTTTGATCTGAAAACCCTTTGTAATCAACGCATTCACAAATCTACTACTTTCCCTTATCCGCACCCAATGGTGCATAGGGCACTGCATTGGTACACCAAGTGCAGTGTATCTTGATCATTTCATTACATGAAGGCAAGATGATCAGTCTTACGCTTCAGTACCAGTCCAAGGTATCACACATGAAATATTAATATGAAAATCTCATGTAAATAAATATTTGATCTTGACCCCTTACGGAAATCGAACCCGCGACCTCAGGCACGGTAGCCAAATGCGCTACCACTATGCTTCGAGGCGGACAAAATAGGCGGATTCACAAATCTAGTTGATATATTATAGGTAGGTACTTATTGATGAAGAATATTTGAAAATTTAAATATTTTCAGTATTTTTTATTGAAGACTAGTTTTGCCTTATATTACATATTATAAAATATAGAGAGGTAGATAAATTTTATTTAACCCAAAACTTATTTTAAAACAATATTTTTGTTACAATTTCATCATGATTCATTATGACTCTGAAATGGAATATAGATATCTAGTCCTCATTTAACCCAGTTCAGGTAATTGGCCCTGTAACCTCCCGAAGAATGATAAAAATAATCTAAATTTATCATCCAAAATTGATTCGCTTAAGCGATTAAGATAGGCCAATTCCATCGTCACATGGACAATTTATTGGCTGGTCTGTATAAACTGGGTGAAAGGGATCGCTGGGAACACAAAACTAAAGACCGAACAAGGTGGAATGTCATCGGCAAGGAAGCTAAAGCTCTTCATGGGATATTTGGCCATCTGATGTAAGTAAGATTGGCTGACTTATTCATCATCGTCATTTCAGCCCGTTGAGGTCCACTGCTGGACATAGGCCTCCCCCTGCCGTCTCCACTCCTCCCGATTCTGCGCCGCCCCCATCCACTGTCTTCCAGCAGACTTCCTGATGTCGTCCACCCATCTCATCGGTGGACGTCCTTGAGGCCTCTCCACACCAGAACGCGTTTCGTCCATCTGTCGTCCGTCATTCTGGCTATGTGACCGGCCCATTTCCACTTCAACTAAGAAATTCGCTCCACCACGTCACAGACCTTTGTCTGGCGTCGGATCCAATCGTTTCTTTTTCGGTCTCTTCATGTTATTCCAAGCATAATTCTCTCCATGATCCTCTGTGCAACTTGCAACTTATGGGAGGATTGCTTGGTCAGAGTCATTGTTTCCGCGCCATAAGTAAGGACGGGCAGAATGCATTGGTTGAATACTCGAGTCTTGAGTGAGTTGGGGATGGAGCTTCGGAATGTGGAATTTAGCTTTCCAAAAGAGATTTATCCTCCTATCCACCTCGCTGGTCTGATTGTCTGGGCTGACTTATTACTTAAAATAATAAATGATTAAAATAATATTATTTTATCACGTATGCATTACTTTATCGTTTCTAAGTACAGTGCGATGATCTCTAGCGGGAGCTTATAACAATATGTGTACAGTAAATGTACGTGTTATTGTCCGCCCTGAGCTCTGAGATAGTGAGAGCTAATATATAAACAGCACTGAATAAATCTAATTCATAATATTATCTTATGTTGGTACAGCATTGTTTTACGGCAATCACTTTTAAACAGAGTGCGCAACTTAAATATTGGTAAAGTAAACATTAATCACATTTGGTATGAAATTTCAGGAATGACGTTTTAATCGTTAAATCTGATTTTTCTGCTAGATAATCCTGAATTAAAACGTGGGGAAAAAAGACTATGGGGGTCGACTAAAATTTCCGACATAAAAAAATACGACAATTTTTTTTGTCTACAAGTATTTTGACACACTCAAAATGTTGTTTATAAAAATTAGCTGGTAAAAGTTATAAGCATAACAAATTGAAGAGTCATCTTCAGGCGTTTCCTAGTGGGTGATATAATTCGGTATGAATCTCACTTGCAATCATAAAGGTTTCTGCTAAAATGCTTAGCAATTTTCTCAATGGATGACAGTGAGTGTTCACATGCGAAGCGTCGCGTTATTTCACTGAATATATACAAGTTCTGATAATTGCCAGATATGGATATCAAATACTAGGTTAAATGGGGAATGTTGCCTTCCAAACTTCTCGTCTCTGTTGAGATGTCAAATTGTAAATGTGATCTCGTTTAGTATCCGATCGGTAGAAGAATCTTTATCCTTATGAAATAGTGTTAAACAAAGCCAATGAATGTTTATTTTTATTTTGAAAACATAATGATGTTAAAGAGAGTCTTTCGGATGAACTCGGCGGAGCTGAGGGATTAACTTGGGAGGAGGCGAGGGTGTTGGACGCAACTGACTGATTTCCTGGAGGTATCAAGGAGGTACAAGACAAATTTCTGAAGACGTGAAGTGAGCAAACGATGGTTATGTTATGTCATGTGTATATGTGTTGGTGTATGTGTTGGGAAATCTGAATATTTAAACGCAGGAGACGATAAGTAAAGAGAAAGAGGATACCGCCGTCCTGGCAGACCGTCGCTGACCATCCTACGGATGTATTCGGCGGAGCTGATGGATGCGGGCCTGACGTGGGAGGACAAGGACGTATAAAATCACATTTTCAAGGTGTACAAAATACATATAAGTGGAACGGGCGGAATCTTTTTTTGTGCCGAAAGGCTCTGTAAGTGCTAATGGGTGGACGAGTTCTGCAAAACGGTAAACAACCGCAGCCGCTCAGGACCAAGGATTGGTGAACCCGACGTGACGCGAGGACGCTGATCCTGGCTGCCTGGCTCATAATAACCGCGTGGAGTTATATTCAACGGCAGCATGCAACACTCGACCAAGCAACAAGTCACAAAATATTTTTTATTTATAATAATATTGGCTGGCTGGTGATAGGGTCTCCTGGAGGGATCTAGTGATGTCCACATGCTCTACATAGGAGCGAACGTGGTGAAAGAAGAAGAATATTGGAAAAATATGGCAAATTCTTCCAAATGTCAGATAAAATGAAATATGTTAATCCTGTTAATTCCCGAAATTAAATGTAATTTATAATTTTGTCCGCCTCGTGGTGTAGTGGTTAGCGCGTTGTGCTGCCATGCATGAGGTCATGAGTTCGATTCCCGACGGGGTCAATGTGAAATATTCATTAAACCGTGATTTTACACATAAAAATACTTCATATGTGATACCTTGGACCGGCACTGAAGTCTAAGACTGATCACCTTACATCTTACCTTCGTGTGATAAATTATCAGTTTTCTTTTTTTTTATCTCTATGAAATACCTCTCTGGGAAGGTCCTGTGCTGATGTATTCATTTACAATACTTTTTTTTCGTAGGTAATAAATATTTACACTCATAAATATTTATGGCCGATCGCTTGGCCTGGAGGCAGTTTGTGGATTCCATATGCTCCACATAGGGAGCGGATATGATATAATGATGATGATGATGAATATCTATTTTGTTGGGGTGACCATCTCAAGACACTTTTCTGAGCAGATCTCACTAAGCCAATTTTTCGCACTTATTGTGAGCAGATCTCATTAAGCCACTTTTTCGCACTTATTCGCACACAGTTAAGCTGCACTTGGTGTACCAATGCAGTGCCCTATGCACCATTCAACGCATTCGCCGCATTCAACAGTATGAAAGCTGTCTGGAGATCGGATGTTTACTCGGTTAAAACAAAATTCCGCCTTTATACTTAACTCCTGCATCACACCTGTTCTCTATGGCTGCGAATCATGGCACCTAACCAGGGCCCAAGATAGCAGACTTCTGAGTTTTGAGAATAGGTGTCTTAGAAGAATTTTAGTTGTGCGGCGGTTTGACTTTGTAAGGAACACAGAGGTGAGGAAACGGACCCAGCAACCCTTGGTATCCACTGTCATCCGGCGGAGGCGTTTCGGCTGGCTAGGCCATATACTACGTATGCCTCCCGAGAGCCTTAACCATGCTTGCCTATTTTACAAGGCATCAGGTTCTCGGCGTCCTGGTCGTCCACTGTTGACAACTCGTCGGCAGTTTGCGTCAGAGCTGCGGGACGTGGACTTGACTTGGGAGGATGCACGGGAGCTGGCGGCCGATCGCTTGGCCTGGAGGCAGTTTGTGGATTCCATATGCTCTACATAGGGAGCGGATATGGTATGATGATGATGATGATGATGCACCATTGGGTGCGGATAAGGGAAAGTAGTAGTAGTAGCAGGTATTTACTTAAGTATAGTGTTGGCGATAAGTATTTCGATTCTGTTTTATTTCTGTTGCTCGATCACAGATCAGTACCGATTCGGTAATAAGCGACGTGATAACGATTTCTTACCCATGGATGTTTAACGTTTTCGCGATCACAATGGAACACGCGTTAAAAGTTATCGATCCGGATTATTAAACGAGCGCATACTAGTCGCGAGCCATTTCCCGAGATATATCTTATTCGCACAAATCTTCATTCAATCTTTATTATAATTTAGCCGGTTTTCGGCAAGCCTTGAGAAAAGCAGTCGAAATAATAAAAAATCCGTCAAGGGCGATGATTTGACGTTTGACATAAGTCCGCGATATATAGCGTAATTCGGCTCCGCTCGGCTCAGATCGTCAATGCTCGCGGTATTAAACGTTATGTCATTGGGATCGCTCAAATCGTTAGCGTCAGCACGTGAATAGCACGCTTTTAACTACGTCGATAGTTATCTGTGCTTGAGCTACTGGTTGAGGATTGATTCAATGTTGCTAAGCGCCCTCCATATATTGTATACACATTATATTATGTTCTCGCCTGGCATAAACCATCGTTGCACAGCTGAATGGAATCGCTGAAAGGGTACTGCACACTGCACATTACCTATTACATTTACTGTATTATAGTCAGGCCATCGATCTATTATATTATATTATAACATGTTTAGGGTACAAACGGCTACATGTCTAGAGCCTGACACATTTAGGAAGAATCGCGGCGGTGTTCACAACTTAAATTTAAAACTGTATAAATCGCTCAGCTTTCGGACACTAGCGCCAAATTCAAGACTTTTCTAAAATGAGTCGGGAGTATAGCATCCTTATTCGCCTTTCCGTTTCATGTTCACTTATACTCGTACTACTCTCCCTTATCCGCACCCAATGGTGCATAGGGGACTGCCTCGGTACACCAAGTGCAGTGAATCTTGATCATTTGTTACATGAAGGCGAGATGATCAGTCTTACGCTTCAAAGCCAGTCCACGGTATCACATGTCACTTATATGATTTAAAAATCCATTTGTTCTTATAACGCGAGTTACGAACATGGATGAATTATTATTGAATCGCAATTTTGTTTCATCTTCGTAGACATTATGATTCGTTATCAAGTAGTTATAGCGGGACCCATCATAACAGATCTGCACAGGTTACAGTGATGTCAGGGGCTTACTTGGCTCTTGTTCTCTTCACTGAAGAATTATAATAAAATTGAAATAACTAATAGTTGGATGAAATTAAGTTTCGTCTTTGCTGATAACGTGAAACAAAATAGGAGTCCTGCCTGCCAGGACAGAAGGCAATGGAAGAAGCTGCTTCAAGAGAAGGCGTTGTCTCTCAACGCGACGTAGACACGAGAAGAACTTTTCTCTCGTATCACCAATAAATCGACGCCGACCCCAACGTGTGTAAAACATGCCGGTACGAGTTCGATATCGACCTTGTATCGACGTAAATTTATAGAAAATCGTAGATAAACGTATGTATCGACCTCGTACCG
>JAGVSP010004573.1:0-42092 GCA_022494985.1 Micrasema minimum
TTCCAAACAATCGTAATCCTTGATTATCTCCTTGGAATGTAATCACTTGAATAATGATTTTTCACACTTTTTCGACACCTATTTCCATGTTTATTTAAAGGAAAACGAAACAAACAAGCTGCTCGGCCCAGACTACAAGCTTAAGCTTGTCATCTGGGCCCTGGTCGATATATAAAACGTGTGAAGAAATCATTATTCTGGTGATAAATTCCAGGGAGATAATAATCGAGGACTACGATTGTATACAGAAAGGGCTGCGGGTCACGTCACGTGACCGTGCATGCTTTTAAGCAAACGCCAGTAGACTCGAATGTAACTTACATTTGTTATTTTTGCATCAAATCCTGCCTATAATCTACCTAAAAATATGTAATTAATGTAAATCTATGTAGGAACGCATTATTTTTCCTAAATATTTTACTCAAATGTTTATCAATAGTTATATATATTATTATTGTAAAAAATCTTTATTTGGAAATAAATGGAATATATATATTAACTAACGCATACAATGTTTTTATTTATTTTTTCTTTATTTTTAATCTCGATGTACAAGCGGGAAACCAGTGAATCTACATAATATTTGGGGTCGATTTTATAGGATAAAATTTTTTATTTGACCCATAGTTTTTCGAGAAATTTGAGTACGAAGTTGATTTTTTTTTCGATAATTTTTGCAAATTGTTATCAAATATAATGTATTTAGTCAAATTGACACTACCCATAAATAAAACAAAATAAAAAACAGAATTTGAATATGAAATGTTGAAATGTTGTAATACGTCATAGCGGCCTCCATAGCGTAATGGCTTAGTTATGCTAAACTCACGATACGGAGGTTCCGGGTTCGATTGCCGGTGAGAACACGAAAATTCAAACTGATTTTGTCAATCCTGGGTGTTTGTGACGTTTGTTCCCCTATATAATGGGGTTCTTTCCGATTTTTTATTTTTTACTTAAAAAAATTGATTGAAAAATTACAATAAGTATCAAGAGAATTTTTTTTTAATTTTTACGATGTCGTATGAATTTTCTAGCGCTTTTTCAAATCGCTCGCAAAATCCTCCATTTGGCGCGCATGCGGTGTGACGTCACAGCAATATAGGCGCTTTTACTACGGAATGAATTTCACGCCTTCACTGTGGACGGGTATGACGTCATTAGCCAATAACGGGCGTTAAAAATCATTTGTATTTTCGTGTTTTTAAAACATAAATTTATTAATAAAAACGAAATTTTTGAGTATTGCGTTTTATATCGTTGGAATTGTAAAAATATACTTTAAATATTTCATGTCATCTGGAAGAACCCCATTGGGCCTCCTGGTCTGTTGAGTAGGTTAAATAAAGAAAATATCACACCACGTGACTCGCGGCCGCTTCCCAGACAAACGTATTTTTCGATTTTCTCCCTGGAATTTAACATTATCGCTATGTTTTTTTAAACACATTTTTGATATCAACTAGATGCGTGTTTGCATCGCCTAATTTTTTAAATATTTTATTTGTTAAACGAGATAAATAAATGATTAAGAAAATAAGACGATACAAACACGCATCTGGTCGATATCTCAAAGGTGTGAAAAAATCATTGCTCTAATGTTATATTCCAGGGAGAAAATCGAAGAATACGTTTGTATGGGAAAGTGGCCGCGAGTCACGGGGTGTTGTATGCTCTTAAACCAGCCGCGGTGACATGTCATAAGCCCTTTAAACGCCTAAATAATCCGTATTCGTTTCGAGGGCTTCTCTGTCTCAGTTGAGATATCAATAATTATTGATATTGGCCCGGCATGGGTATAATCCAGTAATTTGTCTACAAGTATTTGTATTTGTACACATTCAAAATGTTGTATTGTAAATAGACTTACCGGGTTCCCGTAGACCGCTTTCCCTTCAATTTAATAATTTTCTTCTATAGTCCAGGAATGCTCAGCGTCTCCTGAGATGGGCGATGTTCAGAGGATGTAAGGATGGATAATCAAGAAGGATTGGGATAGAAATGGGTAGGATGGATTCCGAGTCCTGAAGAAAAATTGCAAAAGTCTCGCAAGATGGAGATGATAAAGTTAATATCCACGCGTTATCACACATCACACCACACAAAATCCCAATTGTATGTCTCAGATCGATTTTAATTACACTTAAAACTAATACAATGATGGGCGAATTGCATAATATGCGAATATTGATTAATATTTTGATTATGTAAACAGCGAACCATAGCAAAAACTCGACTAAACTAAACTCACATAGATATTAGTAATAACTGAACTATTGTTACAAAAAACGTAGGTATGTAGTTTATTGTGGAACGATGTCTCAGTTCTTTCAAAATAATTGGCGGGAACACTCCATTCCAATATTCCATAGATTACTCCATTTTCTATTGTCAAATCAATGCCGGCGCGCGGGGGTGCGCGTCAACGCCTAGAATTTCATATTTATTTAAAACTAATTGTTTTTTTATGTCATTTTTATTTATTCAGAAAAAATGTTCTCTCCGTTTTTATTTTTCGCATAATTCATTCATTTAAAAATCGGTCTTCGTTTTTTCCCTAGGAAACAGCTTAAAGTCAATGAAATATTTTTTTTCTAAATTTATGGCAATCCAAAACATCGAACAGAACAGAAAACACCAAAATAATAGCCCTGACCTCAGGTACCTTAATATACTGTAAAGTGTAAAGAATTCGTTTATCCGATTCTATAAATAAATATCACCAAAAAAAATTCTCCTTTCAGTACTAGCATTACTCTAAATTAAGATATATATTTTTTTTTTAAATAAACAGATTCTTTGATTTAAAAAAATATTTTTACAAAAAAACAACATGGCGAAATTTCGCATGGTTAACAAAAAAATCGCATACTTTATTTGGACGTTTGATATAAATAAATGTAAAATAAAGAGTCACATCACTATCTTTTTAATTCAGGTTTTTATTAATTAACTAGTTGTTTATATATTATAACTACAAACTATTTTTAAAATATCCAGAATTCCTAAAATAAATATAATACGTATTATGAAAAATGTTTCAATCTTAGAAACGCAAAAAGTTGCAGGGTTTACTATAAAGGTCACGTACTTCAGGAACGACATTAAAATATTATTAACGTGTAAAATAAAGGTTCACAGTGTTAACAATATTTTTTATTCAACATAAAAATGACAAATAAATGACGTTTCGAAACAGCATTTTTCAATTCGTTTTACAAAGTATTTTTCAATAAATGGTAATGTGTTAAATATTTTATTTTATACCCTTGATATATACTTAATATTTCTACGCTCTGCTAAAACAAGGCATGACTTTTTTAAAAGCTAATAAAACAGTTTATTCTGAACCAAAATCAACATTTTGCAATATTTGTGGTATGTTCGTGTGGTAAAAAATACTTCAGTTTTTACATATTTTTCACGGTAAGTAATTTTTAATTTAATAAATGTATTTAGCTGTTCTTTGTTTTTTTAATTAATTGTTAATTTCTTTCGCGTTTTGTATCAAGCAAAAGCCTGAATGTATTTGACAATTTAGACATTCGTACGCAAAATGTTGTAGAAATGTGTGCATTTAGCTCATTTCCTTGAATTTGACAAATTTCTAGCTGTCTGGCTATATGTCAACTTTGTTTTAACGCCAATACTAGATTTGTGAGAAGAATCGACGTGCGTGCATGAGAAGATGTATGAATGTGGAGGAAGCAAGGGGAGTGTGCTAGGACAGAGTCGTGTGGCGTTCCATCCTCTGCCAACCCCTTCGGAGAAATGGCTTGATGGTTAGTTAGTTAGTTTATTGATTTTTTGTGTCACTTTTGAATGTTTTTCGCTGCATCCTGGCAATAAAAGTGACGTATTGTGAATATGATGTCATTTTCAAAAGAATCAGTACTGCTTAAAACTCAAAAAAATCTTGAGAACTGTATTTAATTTTAGATAATAACAATTAGTAATAAAAAATAAAGATACAGCATGATTTATTAACTTATTATAATTTCTTTTAATATCATATCTTTTAGCAGTCATTGGCTACATCATATCATTTTTTTGTGTGATTTTTTCGCCGTAAACATGATGAACGGCTTGACGCACGTTTTTTCCTGTAAATGGAGAAGAATATTATCTAAAATGCGTTATATCAGTGCCAACCATGTCAATAGATTAAATTTAAAAATAAGAGATACAATTATTTAAACATTAGTGCCAGTATGGAAAGCTGACAAAGACGTCACCGTTGGCTTTTTTATTTACACTAACACTGAAATTTTAACTGTTGCTTATTAATAAATTCACCAATTGACAAACGGATAGCACTGATAGTTTTGTAATTTTTGTTCTATTCTGCATTAAAAAACTATTTTTTTTTTTTTTTTATTTATTGTATGAAATAATTTTACAGTAGTCCTTATAAAACTAACACAAGTTTTGTCATAAGGTTCTACAGTATTTAAAAATAAAAATAAAACAAAACTAAACAAAAAGAAAAACAATAAAAACAAAAAATTAACAAAAAGAAAAAAAAGAAAATATATATATATATTTTATAATATACACATACATACATACATTCTAACATTCTTTCTTCTTTTTTCTTATAGATATTTAACAATTAAGCACAAATCAATAATTAATCAGCCTGAATTTATAAAAACCTCTCCTCTGTCAGCCATTCCTTTAAAATTATAAATATTTATTTCTCTTTGACATCTTTATTCATACTTACATGATTTCTAATTGTTTTTTTTATTTTTAATTCTGCTCCTGCGTCCTTTTACTACGTTTTAAATCTTATAATTTCGATTTAAAATTTTTACATTCGAAAAAAAACAACACATTAAAACTAAAATTTAAAAAATACAGTTTTTGCATATCCGCAGTTGTGTCAGTTTTATCGCCAGGGTGTGAAATGTCAAAATGAGAAAAATGGCAATCACAAAAGTACTATCCTAATATTGTACAATTCTTTTTATAGAAGTACATTGGAGGTACACAGCTCAAAATGGCGGAAGACGAGACGACTGATGAAAAATACATAAATTTGGATAAAGTTTGCCGGACTTGTTTGGAAGAGTCCGACACGCTAAAATCCATCTTTGTAAAACTGGAAAATTATGAACACACTCTCTATAGTGATGTGATATCTTCGTGCACCAAGATAGCAGTCGATACTGAAGACAAACTGCCAAAACACATATGCGATCCATGTAGCAGCACCGTTGAAACAGTACATGCTTTCAAAAAGCGAGCTGAAATAGCATATACCAAACTGAATGATTACATTGCCAAGAAGGATCTTAATACCATTTCTCTTACCAATTCAACTGCAAATCAAGATTCGAACGACGAAAAAATCCACAAAAACCAATGGAATAATTTTAATTTCAATGAAGAAATACATGACGATTTTTTAAGGGATTCTGATGACGATAAGCCACTCAAGTATTTACAAGCGATCAAGGACAAGAAATCTCGAGAAAGTATGGTTTCAGATGAAAAAGAAATGAATTTTTATTGTAATAATTGCGAAAAACCTTTCAAAGACGCTCTGAGTTTAGAGAACCATAAAAATACACATCACAATATGGGTAATTTCGAATGCGACATATGTTGCACACTTTTCACTTCAGATTTGTATCTAAATCGACATAAAAAATTTCATTTCCAAAATTCTAAATTTGAGAAATCTTCTAATGGAACGGGATGCAACCTATTTTTTTGTATCCCTGTAAGTTTTGCAAATGCGAATTTACTACAGAAGATCTGATGATCGATCATTTTAACTGTGTCACACGCTGACAAATGTGTCACTAACAGAAGAGGTAGGCCATCAAAGAAGAATTACTCTGCGGAAAAGCTACAGGTTAAAGAAATATTAAAATCCATGAAGGATAAAAGTGGAAATGATGAAATAGTAGAAAGCGTTATGAGTAATGAAGTTTCTATACTCGGTGTATTACTCCCTGTTGAGAAAATCGTCCCTAATGACAAATATTCCTGTTCACTATGCTCCAAATCATTCGATTCCTACAAAGTTTTCGAAGAGCATAAAAAAAATCATTCAGACACCTGTTTGTGCAGAATTTGCGATAAAACTTTCAAAGAATTGAACATCCTGAAAAAACATATCGAGACCTACGATTGCCCAGAATCTTTATTGCTTATTAACTTCGCCGACAAACTGGTTTTGTTATTCGGCCATGAAAAGTTAGAGCAGATAAACAGCGAAGATCTTACAGATGAGATTTTATCGGATGTTATTATCGAAGACATCAAACTTGGGAGAATAGATAGATACATTGTGGATCGTAAAATAGAACCCATAGATCAAGATTCGGATTCAGATTCAGATGTAAAGAAATCTCAGAAGAAAATATGGGAGTATTAACCAACCTAAAAATCAATGGCACAAATGCTTCTTGTGTAAGAAGGTTTTTACAAGAGTTCACTATATTATGCGTCACATGAAAGTACACGAACACGCCTATCCTTTCAAATGTAAAGAGTGCGATAAGGTTTTTCCAAACAAAGATTTGCTCTCAAGACACACGAATTTGCTGTGCGGAAATAAGGCAAGACGTTTTGAATGTGCGACGTGTGGATTGAAATACGCTTACAAATCGTCCCTTATAAATCATTTACGCAGTAAGTGCACAGGACCGATAAAGCCAAACATCAAAGAGATTAAAGAAAAAACATTCGGTTGTTCGCATTGTAACAAACGATTTTATAATCAAATACAATTAGATAAACATGCGCAAAGGCATTTAGCTCTTGAAAAAAATTTAAAGTGTGTAATTTGTCATAAAAGGTATAACCGAAAGAAACATCTGTTGTCGCACTTGCGAGCTCACGCGCAGAATAAATCAGACGCCAGTCATCTGTGCAATTACTGTGGTAAAACATTAGCTTCTATAAGAAGTTTAACAGTGCACATGCGACGTCACATGGGTGAAATGCCTTTCAAATGCGATACGTGCGATAAGGGGTTTCCGTGTTCCAGCGATATGCAGTACCACAGAAGAACACATACTAAGGAAATGACATGCGTCTGCTCAGTGTGCAATAAGGCGTTCAGTCGCACGAACCGACTAACGAAACATATGCGAACACACTTGGGCATAAGAAAATATAAATGCGAATTCTGTGATCAGGCGTTTGTGCAAAGTCACGATCTCACACTCCATGTTCGGAGACATACCGGCGATAAGCCTTACATTTGTGGAGTGTGCGGGGAAAGATTCATTCAAGGCACAGCCCTCCGAACTCATAAGAAGGAGCGTAAACATCACGAAAGAGAAGATAGATTTGAACCATTTGCAGCGGAATCTAAGAACAACCCTAGCTCTTTTAATTCAGCACGAACAGTAGCTCGTATTAATATTGTTTGAATGTTAAAAGTATTCATTGATTTCTTGTCCAATTTTTTGCTTAGTAAATCCTATTTTGTGTGTTTTATTACCCTGTCACCTATAAGTCAGTAATTATGTTTTTTTTAAAAATTATTTATGTAAGCAAACAAATAAATAAATATAATAATTAAATTTTGTTTAATTTTACTTATCGTAGATCGTAGTAACTGGGGATAGCTTGAAACAGGTGGAAGAATTCGTATATCTAGGAAGCATGTTCACTAGGGATGGAAATATGGATAAGGACATTGAAAGGAGGGTTAGTGCCGGTAACAGAGTTAATGGTGCCTTAAAGTCGGTCGTATCTAATAAGTGCTTATCAAAAGAGGCTAAATTGGCAGGCACAATGGAGTTCTGGTACCAACCCTTATGTATGGTAGTGAAGCGTGGCGTTGGAAAAAGAAAGATGAAAGTAGATTGAATGCAGTTGAAATGTGATCTCTCAGGCGAATGTGTGGTAAGACTATGTATGATAGGTGTACAAATGTGGAAATTAGAGCAGAGTGCAAGGCTGAGATAAGCATTATCGACAAAATTAAGAAAGGGCTTTTATGATGGTTTGGTCATGTGGAGCGAATGAGTGATGAAAGAACGGCTATTAAATGCAAGTGTGCCTGGATGTAGGAACCGCGGAAGGCCGAGAAAGACATGGCATGACCAAGTACGTCAAGTACTTGAAAGTGGTCATGTGAAAAGTCGGAATAATCGGCGTATGTGCATGAGAAGATGTATGAATGTAGAGGAAGCAAAAGAAGTCTGTCAGGACAGAGTGGTATGGCGTTCTATCCTCTCTGCTTACCCCTACGGGGAAATGGCATGATTAGTTAGTTAGTTTTTATCATTCATAGAAATTTTTTGTTGCAAGCAACCAATCCCTCCACTCAGCTTCGTCATCCGCAAGCCTCTACACCTCTTGGTGGCTGCCACAGCGCACATCTCCAATCACGTTCACCTATTTACAGTCGATATAACAATCGTCAATCCCGTTAGGATCCCGGCGAAGATGGGCGGGCCAGAAAAGCCTTTCTCCTGCCTGGAGTCAGGATGCGGAGCCTCCTTCACCAACGAGGATCGGCTGTCGGTGCACGCCAGGAAACATGACATGGTCCTGCAGTTGGGAGCCAAAGGGGGGGCCTTTGTTGGTAAGAGACATGAGTATAGATGAACTGGGAGATACAAGTTTTCCATTTAAACAGAAAAGCAGTGCAAACTCTAAATCATTTGCATAATAAATATAATAGTAATAGAATTGTTTTTAGCGCCAACTAGGGAACAACTTTTTTTAGATGGTGATTTATATCTTAGGTATAATTTTTTTTCCAATTTTTGTTATTAATTTTCCATATTTAATTTTTAAAATATCGTTATCGCGATTTCCCACCAAAACAGGTCATTATACAGGGCGTAACAAAACTCGATGTACAAGCGGGAAACCAGTGAATTAACATAATATCTGGAGTCGATTTTATAGAATAAAATTTTTTTGATTTGACCCTTAGTTTTCGAGAAAATTGAGTATGAAGTTGATTTTTTTTTGCAAATTGTTATCAAATATCATGTATTTAGTCAAATTAATACTATCCATAAAGGAAACAAAATTTTAAAAACGCGTTTTAATAAGAATTTGAGCAATTTTACTTAATTCTTACGAAAACTTTTTGTGAGAAAAAAATTTTTTTTTTTTCAAGATTAAAAAGTCATATTACACAATCGTCTCCAAATATGATGTAGATTCACTGGTTTCCCGCTTGTACATCGAGTTTTGTTACACCCTGTATATGTAATTTCTAACCAAGTTTCGATGTAAGTAGCGCCTAAAATAGAAAAAAGTACATAGCCAGTTATCTGGTTCTACGCACCAACTATGTATTCAGTACGACCCTTTTTGTGCGCTTAGGAGACGGGTGCTTTTAAAGCATCCGTTTGCGGTCAATCTGTTTTTATAAGCTCCGCTTTTTTTATATTTTTTTACTACGAATCTTTTAATTTTTTTTTTAATTAGTCACAGAAATTTGTTTTATTGCGTAAATCATTATTACTGTTACAATTTCAGCTGACCAGACACCAACTCCGACACGTTTCATCAGAAACTGTGAAGAGGTTGGACTTTTCCAGGATCTTCAGAATGTCAACCCGTTTGATGAGACCTTTAAACGTGCCATGGAGGTCAGGTAAGAACTGTTTACTGAAACCAGAGTCAAAATTATCAGTACTATTAGTATAGCCCTCAACTTAAACTAGATTTTCATTTATCTACATGGATTTGGACCCCTCAAAAACATTGTTGACAAGTTGAAACGTTTTATATTTTTACAGAGCTGACACCAATCACTTGACTCTTGATGGCAGCCTGATGGGAACTTCCGACGACACTCTCCACACTCCACACATCTTCCCCCACATGTCAGACGAGAATGCTTCCGGCCTGTACAGCGGAAACACCGATCGTACAAACCACACAGTCAGTAGACTATCAAGCGACGAGGGATCCAACCAACTAACAGTAGTCAAATGCTTGTCCTCGAGTTTAGAAGACAACCTCTCAACCGTCGGCCTTCACGACAGCGAAAAGGACGAAAAAAACTACAGAAAAACAACTGTCCTCGTCGAAAGAAAGATGAAAAAGAAATCAGACAGCTCCAGTTCCAAATCTAAACTCGTTCGACAGAACTCAATAGATCTACCAGACGATTTAAATAACCCAAATCAGTATGATGTTTTGGGCATTGAACAGCAGAAGATACAAGATGAAAAGGGTTTAAATGATCCAAAAGACGCAAGCGATAGGATCATGCAAATCCCTGTTATTTCAATTTCTGAAATACCGAAAAGTAGCACAAACTCTTTGGAATGTAAAGTAGAAGTTCATAATTCTAATCAGACTTTTGTTGTCGAGCAACACGGTGTGGCAAATGATGGGGTTAAAAAGACTCAAAGTTTTTAGATATTAAAACTTGTTTGAAAACCACGTATTCGAAACTGATTAGTCAAAAATCTATCGATATGGCGCTTGTCCATTTCACAAATGAAGCGCAGTGTAAATTAATGGATCTTAATAATATTTCTATCGAAGATTTACCGGATTCAACGTCTGTGATCAAAGATAGCGAAGCTTTGCAAAATGATCCTAAAGACACAGTCAACAGGCGCAAAAGACTGCTGCTTTCACGCAGTAAATCTTCAAAAACCGCTTCGAATGACATTGAAAGGTTGGCAGAATCAAATGTCACGAAAGACGTGGAAGACCGCGTTATCCCAAGCGTCGAAGCCATCGGCGGAAATTTAAATGATACTCAAAGTACCGGATACGAACTAACGTTAAAATGGCCGGACGGCAAAAAGGTTTACTTGAAAGAAGTGCACAGAGATGACAATGAATCCGCGGATAAAGCAGAAGTTATAAAGACCACTCTTGATGTTAATGAAACGTGTGACCCTAAATCGAATGTGAAGCAAAAATTAAAAGATATGATCAACAATGCTCACAATAGTCAGCAGATAGACCCAAGTACCAATATAGTATTGAAACCTTTTACAGTACTTCCCGAAAATTATGTTATAATGCCTTCAAATGTCGTGGCTGATCAACAGTTGGCGGTTCCTACAGTTTTAACAAACAACATCCAATTTCTTTCTGTAGTGTCACCTCCGAAATTGCAAACTCAGACGATTTTAATCCCCAAAAATGATCGGGTAAACCTTCCGCGACAAGAAAATAATAACCAACCGGTTATTCGAACAGTTTCTGGCGGGACTATCTACGGAGCTGATGACGTCATGATTCTGCCGAAGCCGAACTTGCCGGCAAATAACCCGCCATCGCTGATTAAAAACAGTAACTTTAACACTCCTCCGCAAAAGAATGCGAAGAAAATGCGACCTAATGATGAGAAATCAAATGACAAAGCTAACAAGATAAATGATCTAAAAAGTAGTGATCCCGAAGAAGTTAAAAGACAGATCGTTTTAGAAAGGAATAGGGTTGCTGTTTCAAGATACAGGTGATGATTTTAAATTAATTTTATGGTTATGTCAAAATTAAAACTGCGTATGGTAGACATGTGTATTATTATTATTAAATTAAATAAAACCATTTAATAAAAATAATCTTTTTTATAAAGATACCGGGCTAAAAGTGTTACATGTAGAACATAAACTATTTAAAATTAGACAATTTAGAAATTTTTCCAGTCTTTAAAGGTAATCGTTAATAAATAATCAAATAATAATATTTCCTACAGCCCCCTTCTTAACTTAAAAATATCTAATCCATAAAAAAAAAAGTCATAAATTACCCACCCATCCATTGGGCGGAGCAAACAATAGGGGACCATTGAACATATGGCACTGGGAAGGGGCAATTTCATTCATTCTTGAATATTGTGACACGTGTTGTAATCGGGAGTTTTGATTTTTGAAAAAAATATGTTTTCATGAATAGTTTATAATGAATAACTACAAAGTGAGTGTCCAACAGTTAATTTTTTGAATTTCTAGGTTTTATTTAAACTACTATAGTTTCATTATTTTCCCTTGTATTGCAGAAAAAGGATGCAAGATGGGTGGGCGGAGCTAACTAAGGGTGGTGGGGGAAGGGAAGCAATTTGAGTAATGGTTCATTTTTGAATGTAATAGAATTGATCAAAAAAAATAGGTTTTCCAAATTATTCATTATTTTCCTTTATTTGTGATGGGATGAAACATGATTTCATGTGAAGGCTCCATTATCTGAGAATTCTGAGAAGGTATTAGATGTGAGGGCTTGACGGTGTTCTTTTAATCTTATTTTTAAGTTTCTAGCGGTTTGGCCAATGTACTTCTGGCTACAGTCTCCACATTGGATCTGGTAAATGCCACTTCTATTAAGAAAATCTATTTTTGATTTTGAATTATCCAAATTTCTTCCTAAATTGATTTTTGTATAATATGCGGGTTGAGTGTGTGAAGATGAATGCGTGTTTTATATTTAGTTTATTACTACACCTGATGATGGAAAGTTCTGTTTTCCGAAACTATAGTAGTGCTTAAATAAATTCAAGTGGTCTAAATAACAAAGTGTTTTATTTAATTTATTAAATCATGTTATTCCACAACATTAATGCCAACTCAATAAATAATATAATGTATTATTATTTATTTTCCAGGAAGAAGAATCAGAACAAATTGCAGGTGATGCAGGAGGCGAACAGGAAACTAGAAAGGGTAAACCAGGGACTTATCGAGAAGCTAGAAGTTGCCATGAAAGAAATACAAGATTTAAGAAATGCTCTCTCGCTCCATGCTAATTGCCGCCTGGATAAACCTAACCCTGGATATTAATCTTAATATTATTCAATATTATTTGCTGTCTCAGGAATAAAATCCTTTGAACAGTGGTTCAAGCCTCGCTGCTGTATGCGGATGGTCCACTCTTAAACCATTGAGCACCTTGAGTCCTTTTGTTTTGTCTTATTTTTATTTATTTTTTTTTAACTTTATTTTATATCTCGTCGCTTTAATTCGAAAGTGTTACATATGCAAAATCTTGATTTTTCAGGAGAGCGTTTTTAAGTTTTTTGAATGTTATTTAATTTTAATTCTCTGAAAGTATTGCACTCTGCTGAGTGTTTTTTTTACAGGAGGCGCTTTGGAGCACATTCTTTCAATGAGTATACTTCACTGAACCTAAAGCTCACCTGGTTTTTAGCAATTAATTTTCAAACCACGATGTAACACTTTTCACAAAAAAATATCAAAAGTGCCCATGGTCTAATGTACATTGCAACTGTTTATGTTACAAATTTTTACGTGGTGCTCCTCTGGATGTTCATCAACTACTGACTTAATGACCGATGAAACTGTCTTCTGCTACAGCCACGCTGGTTTTGTCGAAAAGTTAAAACTGTTTTATCGCCCCTGATTCCAAAAACATCAATTTTAGAGATGTAACACTTTACACAGAAAAAATAAAGAAAAAAAATTCAAATTTTTTGGTGTAAAAAAAAAATATTGATTTTTTGCAGATGTAACACTCTTGAATTAAAGCGACGATCTTTTATATTATCACACTCAAAATTTTAATCTTTTTAATTCTTTATTTCAGGGGTTGCTGTATTTACGCCGGTGTCTTACCAAAGTGTCATATTCACCAACAACGTCGGCAATATCCACTACACTTCAAACTCTGTTGAAAACACCACGAAAATTAACAGTTCCAATCCACCGACCAAGTCCACTGTTTCAAATCAAAGCTGACAAGACGTTCCCGGAAATCCTGGTAAACAAACTAAACAAAGGATTCTGAATTCCATTTGTGATGAAGTCGGCATGGATTACAGTGCAAATTAATTAAGGCTGTTCATAGTGATAGGGGTTTAAGCTTAACTCTCACACAAGGGATCTGTAGGTGCCATCGATCAATAATAATGTCTAGATGGGGAAAAATACTATGTCAAGCGTTTCAAAAAGTAGGCTAAGGTCGTATGGCTTGAATTCGTGAAATATGTTATTGTTCAAAAATGCCGAAATATGTTGTTGACAATAGGTTTATGTCAAATTATACCCTAGGATGCATAGGGTTTAAGCTTAACTCTTACACAAGGGATCTGTAGGTGCCATCGATCAATAATAATGTCTAGATGGGGCATTCTGTACTTGAAAAATACTATGTCAAGCGTTTCAAAATTATGTTAGGCTAAGGTCGTGAAATATATGTTTAAAAATGCCGAAATATGTTGTTGACAAGTGGTGTTATGAAATTATCCCTAGGATGCATAGGCCTGTTAAGTTAACACTGGACAAGCTATTTCAAAGAGAGATGTCAAAATTTTGTGTTCCATTTGTATTTTGCAGTGAAAAAAAAGACAACTGTATCTATCTTCCACTATCTAATACATTTTAATAATTCTGTTTCCCTCTAATAAGTTGAGATTGAGTCCATGGACTCAATCTTCCTAGGACTAGGACATGGCAAGGAACGGAAGAAAATAGCCTATCTATGTAAAATAAACATCATTGCTAGGATGTCGTATATTTTTGAAAACTTGTATGGAACTATCTTGGGCGTTGTTGATCGTTGGTAGGTGCAATTAGTAAACTTATTTTAGGTAAATGGACTTGGCGATGAATTTTGTGTCTTCACGTTAATATCTATGTCTGGAAAACGTTTGCAAGTCGTTAAATGTCGAGAAAATACCTATTCACCTTCGAATATTACATTTTAAATTTTGTAACAACAATTTTTCATTTTAATTTTTTATATTAAAGTTCGAATACTCCGCAAAACGTTGAATGGAAGTCCATTCAACTTAAGGCAGTATTGCAACGATATAAGAGGTTCTTCTACAGTTAAAACAATAATAAAAGTCATCTAATGTAGGTTATTTAGTAATAAATAATTAGAATATTTATTTGATTTAGTAAGATTAATAAGTACAACGAATTCGGGCGAGATTTTCCATATATTTCCGTAACTTCTAAATGTAATTCTAATACATTATGTATGCTTGGCATATCATATTTATGAACCAATAAATCTTACAATTGGCTTGTAAACTGCAATTTTCTGGGAATGCAGAAAAATAAAATCAATAATCACAAAATCATCAGTGTAATTCTTTTATAAATCGGAAAATAGGAAGTGTAGGTACTATATTTTCAAATTCCGTTTTTTTTTTTTGTGTAAATTAAAAAATATATATATTAGGTAAGACTTTTCAGCTCTCAAGTACAGAATTATTCAAAAGATTGTTCTGTTTTACAAGGTCCAAAAATATTTTTTTGCAAAGTTATTATGATAACAAAGATGGTATAATAAGAATGTACAAGACTATTTATTTCATGACAAACTTATCACATAAGAAAATAATTCTGTGATACTAATTTATTATTTAATTTTGTTAAATATATTTACTGTTAAAATAATGTTGTGTTTTATTTTAATATTATTATGTTGTTTGAAAGAAGTTCTGCTTTTTCGTAAAGAATTGGCTTTGCGATTTGGGTGCTGAGAAATGCCGTGAAATGGTTACCACACCAAAATAGTAATGATGTTAGTTTTAATGTAGTATTAACATGTAGTATTGTTGTAATTCATTTCATTTAATACACTACTTAGTTTGAAATGCCATATTGTTAATAAATACCTAAAAACAATAGTTAAGAGCTGAAGAACTGTTTAGATGCAGAAGGCAGACAAGAAGCAGTACAAAAGATATTAGGCGCACCAGCAAAAGCTGCCTGCCTATAATAATAATAATAAGTATTGTAAAAATAAATAAATATTCAATGTGACGTCAGAAAACACCGAGTAATATCGATTGTTGACGGTTTAAATACTATATTACAACTTCTCTCCCTTATCTGTATCCAATGGTGGATAGGGTACTGCATTAGTACACTGCGAGTGTAGTAAATCTTGATCATTTGTTATATAGATGCTGAATGCCGGAATCGGCTTGATGGTTAGGCAGTTGTTTCGAATTCGAGGGCTGTACGATTAATAATATTATTTTAGAAGGGCGAAGAATTTTTTTATTCCAATCGATTTCAGCATCGATAAAAACACTTATACATCCCTAACCCAGGTGCATAATTGAACACGCAAAACCACAGAAACCACAAACAAAAAGACCCGTACGAATTGACGACTGACGTCCATTTCTGTTTTCTGTCTATTGTGTTTCCACTAGATTGTGTTGGACAGTTCGTGCGTCGCGAAAATAAAATCAAACCGTTTTATTATCCCCGATTCCGAAGGTTCAATGCAGCCATGACTTATTCGGGCCGAAATAAATTCGAGGTACGTAAGAAATAAACCATTTTTTCGCTTGTAAAAACAGGACCCTGTTGGTGAAAATTTGATTGAAAACAGCTGATTTCATATATGCCGGCGGAGCTGTCTTTGTTATGTTTTCAAAATCGTTATTTTTAGCTTTTACACGCCCGCAACGCTCCAAAACATTATGTAAACGAACGAGTTATTATATTTTAATGAACTTACACACAATTTAACTGCCGTAATAATGTTTTTCTTCTTTTTATTACAATTTATGTTTGACCGATGAAGGCGCAGAATTCGGGGCGTCGCGTTATGTTTTACAAAAGTCATAACAAATTATTTTTGTAAACATTCCGTGATATTTATTTGGCCTTCAGTATTTTTAAACGTTAATTTAAACTTTATTAAAACAGATATATTCGCACTTTGATAACTGTATACTTTACAAATTACGCTATTTTTTCATCTTTAAATTCCTTTGTTACAATGCTAATGGAATTCGCTGTAAGATACGTCATTCATTGGTTTAGAAAATTTACTGTTATTAAAATTATTTGTTTTATTTAAAACGCAATGTATATTTACTGTGTTTGTGAAAAATACAGTTATCATCTGTAAATATACTATTTCCATAAGATAATACTACGTTTATAAATACGATGTATCCCATAAAATCTTTTAAGGTATTTCGCGTGAATTTTCATTATGGCCTCGAATTTTCATGAAAAAAAAAAAACATTTTTTATAGGAAATGTTTTTTCTGCCGTGTTTTAAAAGAAGTGACTGTTTCGGCTTCGTTTATAGCATTTGGGAGTTGATTCCATAGGTTTTTAAATGCATATTCAATATTTCAAATAACTTTTAAGACTTTTCCCTACTGCTTTCCCTTATCCGCACCCAATGGTGCATAGGGCACTGCATTGATACTTGATAATTTGTTAGCCATATACTACTAGCCTAGCCAGCCGAAACGCCTTCGCCGGACGACAGTAGATACCAAGGATTGCTGCGTCCGTTGCCTCACCTCTGTTCCTTACAAAGTCAAACCACCGCACCTTTAATATTCTTATAAGACATAATAATAATTAATTAAATTTTGTTTATAATACATTCATATTAAATTGTATTTTTTCTTTATGTATAAAATTTTAATCATTATTACGAATTAATTTTTAAAATCACAATGTTTATATGTATAGGATTTGTGTATTAAATAAATAAATATTCGAGTAGTGAATGTTTCACATTTTTAAATATGTCGCCAAAAAGTGTGTTTGAATCGTCTTCTTTCAAAAATTATTTATTTAGGAAGAAAATAAATATTTAAAAAATAAGACGATACAAACACGCTTCTGGTTGATGTCTACATGGAGTAACAAAACTCGTAGTTTAACCATGGATATTAATAATATAATTGAGTACAACCCGAAAACTGATGAATCTACATCGTATGTGTAACGTGTTTTTGGAATCTGAGCTTGAAAAAAAAATTTTTTTCTTCTCACGAAATCTTTCATTAGTACCGCAGATTAAGTAAAATTGCACAAAAATATATTTAAAAATGCTGTTTTTTATTTTGTTTTATTTATTGACAGTATTAATTTGACTGCGAGTTGAAATGCGATCTCTCAGGCGAATGTGTGGTAAGACTATGTATGATAGGTGTAAAAGTGTCGAAATTAGAGCAGAGTGCAAGGCTGAGATAAGCATTATCGACAAAATTAAGAAAGGGCTTTTACGATGGTTTGGTCATGTGGAGCGAATGAGTGATGAAAGAACGGCTAAAAGAAGTTTAAATGCAAGTGTGCCTGGATGTAGAAGCCGCGGAAGGCCGAGAAAGACATGGCATGACCAAGTACGTCAAGTACTTGAAAGTGGTCATGTGAAAAGTCGGAATAATCGGCGTATGTGCATGAGAAGATGTATGAATGTAGAGGAAGCAAAGGAAGTCTGTCAGGACAGAGTGGTATGGCGTTCTATCCTCTCTGCCTACTCCTACGGGGAAATGGCATGATGGTTAGTTAGTTGGTTATTAATTTGACTAAATACGTGATATATGATAACAATTTGCAAAAATTTATCTTCGTACTCAATGCGCTTTAGTGCTAAATTTCGATGAGAAAATCGAGGACTACAATTGTACGGAGAAACAACCGAGGGTCACGTGACAGCGCATCAGCCTTTTTTTAGCAATGGAAGTATGCCAGAATATAGTGGTATGGCGTTCGATCCTCTCTGCCCACCCCTTCAGGGAAATGGCGTGATGGTTAAATGTTTGATTACCTGTTACATTAGTTTGACAAACACAACATGTATGTCTAGTTCGTAAACTGTGTGGCGTAATATAAAAAAGTCAGCGCATTTGTATGGTGTCATTGACCCGGCTTCACCTTGACTCAGACCCAAGGTCGCCGTGCCTGTTTATCGGACAAGCCGTCATCTTGACTGCTTCAAGATTCCAAACACAGTGGCGTGCGTCGTGCGCCCCTCGTGGTGTAGTGATTAGCACGCTGGGCTACCGCGCACGAGATCCCGGGCTCGATTCCCGCGGGCTTCAACGTGAAATATTTCAATGAAAGAAAAGAAAAGAAAAACTTTGTCACAGAACTGTCTCATGTATAAGGGCATTAAAATGTACGAAGCGATGCCAGATGAAATAAAAAATGAACAAAATTTAAAGTTATTTAGGGCTAAGTGTAAATAATATATGTGTGAGAAATATTAGTGTAGATAAGAATAGTTAGGAAAAAAATAAGTTAAGTGTAATGTCATATTATTAGTCATAATTTTTTTTTTTTTTTTTTTTAAATGTGTCTTTTATATCAATGTTTCATGTGCCGAAAACCAGTTTTCTCAAAATATCTACACCGCTTTTGACGAAATATCTACAACGCTCTTCATGAAATATCTAAACCGCTTTTAATGAAATGTTTACACCGCTTTTGACGAAACATCGACACCACTTTTGACGAAATATCTATACCGCTTTTGACGAAACTTCGACACCGCTTTTGACGAAATATCTACAACTCTTTTGACGAAATATCTAAACCGCTTTTCAAGGAATATCTACATCGCTTTTACGAAACATCTACATCGCTTTTGACGAAATATCTACACCGCTTTTGGCAAAGTAAAAACGCCGATTTCCAGCAAAAAAAACAGATCGTTTTCCGTTTTTTTTCGCACGCCTTTGGTACGATAAAAGAGGCTACTTATCCACTTATTCTTCCTCAATTTTATACAAAATATGGCAGAGCGAGACGGCAAACGTAGATACATAGCTTCAGATAGAGAAGCATTACAGTGCTGATTCATAATTTAGCAGGAAAATGGAAAAAATAATACAATGCTCGCTAAACTCGTCGATAAAAATACGCCTATAATTTGCTCTAGTCTAGCATACCGCGAGTTCAAATAACTAGGTATTTTACTTGCATACTAGGAAAATGTACTTAATCAAATTGGTCGAGTTGTAACGAAAATACGATTAAAATTATTTGTATATAACTTATTAAAATTAAATAAAAATACTTAGTACACTTCCACTTTTATTTGTTGACCAGTTAGCGCTTTCACCCTGTAACGGGCATCTTCAGACTGGTAACATGTTGTACTGATAATTTTTATTATATTGCACAAGGCAAAAACAATTTGTATAGAAGAAAAATAGAAAAACCAAATATGCACAGTATTTTTATTTAACTTTAATTAGTTATATACAAATAATTTAATCATGGAATTCCACCAAGTAATGTCAATAAAATATATAAATCAAAGAAAATACTATTGTTAACATAGACGAATATTTAAGACATAATATGTATTACATAATAAACAAATAGTAGGTACCTATACAGGGTGTAACAAAACTCGATGTACAAGCGGGAAACCAGTGAATCTATATCATATTTGGAGTCGATTTGGTAGAATAAAATTTATTTACGAATGCAAAATCTAACAAGAATTTAAAGTATGGAAAAATTTATGTTACTTATACGTAGATTAAGTGCTGAAATCAAATTTGTCTTGCAGCTACAAAGCGCGCATGGACAGCTGAAATTTCAGCTCTCCACCTACCGCATATAATTAAAAATAATTTGTATGGTCGCGATATGATTTTAATAAGTTATGAAATACCGATAGGGGCTCAACTCCACTTTATTTTGCAGCTACAAAGCGCATGAACGATTGGAGCTTTTGCCATATTCCCTTCCAAACTTCTCGTCTCTGTTGAAATGTCAATTGTAATGACATTATGTTAGATTGGGTTTAATAGAAACTCAAAATTAGATTTATTTTGGAGTGTCGTTAAACATGTTATTTTAGATATCAGAGTAGACGAGCGTGCTCATCACTGACCAACGCCAATAATAATATCTATGATTCCCCAACCCCCACCCCCTGGGGGGTGTGACGTCAGCGCACCCCCGCCGAGTGAATGCACTCGCTCCTGGCAGTTACGTCCGTCGGCGTCGCGGCGTCCCGCCGTTCAACGACCGTCGGGGCGCTCTCTAAACTGTGGTGCAAGATGATGCATTAAAAAAAATCACAATAATTACACTGCAATAGACGTATCATCAGAGACGAGAAGTTTGGAAGGGAATATGGGTATCTAGGCGTCAACAGGTCATACGGATGCCTCGGTAGAACTTATCATTTTTTATGCGAATTCAACATTTTCATTGGAAAAAACTTAAGTTAAAAATTTTTTTTAAAATCTTAACTAACTGACCATCACGCAGAGAGGATAGAACGCCATACCACTCTGTCCTGACATACTTCCTTTGCTTCCTCTACATTCATACATCTTCTCATGCACGTACGCCGATTATTCCGACTTTTCACATGAACACTTTCAAGTACTTGACGTACTTGGTCATGCCATGTCTTTCTCGGCCTTCCGCGGCTTCTACATCCAGGCACACTTGCATTTAAAGTTCTTTAGCCGTTCTTTCATCACTCATTCGCACCACATGACCGAACCATCGTAAAAGCCCTTTCCTAATTTTGTCGATACCCATGCTTATCTTATGTCGGTTTATGCATGGCCTGTTGGTTGACTCTAATTTCGACATTTGTACACCTATCATACATAGTCCTTACCACACGGAGAGATCGCATTTCAACAGCATTCAGTCTACTTTCATCCTTCTTTTTCCAACAAAAATAAAAAATCTTCATATTTAAAAAAAAATCCTTGCAATTTTGAAGGAAAAATCTTGGCAATGGGCTTGTAAATCAATATTTTCTGTGAATGCAGAAAAATAAAACGAAAAATCACAAGGACTTCGGTGCAATCCGTTTATAAATCGGATAATTAATAACAGAGGTACAATCATTTCAAGTTTGATTTTCGTAAAGATTTTGTATGATAGGCGATCAGTGACGTCACCGATCGCATGCGGAGTAAAAACTATAAAAGCTTGTATCTCGCTTATTAATTATCCGATTTACGAACGGATTGCACTGAAGGTTTTGTGATTCTTCGCTTTATTCTTCTGCATTCACGGAAAAATTTTGTTTTATTCAAAAAAAAAAATTTTAATTTGCTTTATCTTTGCAAAAATTCAAAAAAAAAAATTTGCATTCCACCCATTTTGAGAGCTTGTGAATTATGAAGGTTTATGCATGGCCTGTTGGTTAGACCCCCCCCCCAACCCCACCACCTCTCACCACCCCCATCACTATTACTCCCAGACAATTGAATCTATTGTCAAAAATATAAATAGACGCCATTGTTTAATGGTATTGCCATGTATGTAATTTAATTATTTAATAATTACTAAGTTTAAATAAACATTCTTTGTAGATTTCTACAAAGTACAAATATTTTGTTTTATGTAAATAGACAAATTTACACGCGCACGCAAATCAATTATACATGGAGTAACAAAACTCGTAGTACAACCCGAAAACTGGTGAATCTACATCATATTTGGATTCGAATGTGTACAATGACTGTAATAAAGTACCGCAGATTAAGTTGAATTGCACAAATTCTTATTTAAGTGCGTTTTTTTTTTTTGTTTTTCTTCATGAATAGCTGTTATTAGATTGAGTAAATGATATTTTTGGAGAAAATTTGCAAAATATTTTTGCAAAAATTTATTTGAAAAAAAAATCAACTTACTCAAATTTCTCGAAAACTATGGGTCAAATCAAAAAAATTTATTCTACCAAATCGAATCAAAATATGACGTAGATTCACTGGTTTCCCGCTTGTACATCGAGTTTTGTTACACGATGTATATAAAAAAAATTTAAAAAAATTAGGATGCATATCAGTTATCTTTAAGATTGAAAAATTATCAATATTCACTGCATTCAAAAAAAAAAAAAAAAAAATTTATTACATATTTATAATAATTACATTTTTTTTAGATCTATGAAATATCTACCGTGCTGAGGTATTCATTTACAATACTTTTTTTTTTCCTTGTAGGTAGTATAAATTTATACATATAATACTAAACATCTATTTTGGTGGGGTGACCATCTCAAGACACTTCTCTGGGCCCATCTCATGAAGCCACTTTTTCGCGAATAGACAAAATTTATTTTTAACTTTTATTAATTTATTTTCAGGTAGGATACAATTTTCAATTCTGGGAGCCAGATATATGTGACTTCTTTGACCAAATGCGGTTTTTATTTTAGATGTCACATATGATTTAATATTGTGCAACGCAGTGCCCTATGCAGCAGTATTATGGTAGCCCAAAAATGTTTAAATTTACCCTACACCTCAGGGCACCCGCTAAGATTTTTACTTTAGTTGATAGTAAAGGGCTAAAATTTCAATGTCCTAGGTGGAATAAAAGGCTATGCTCAACGTCTCCAAGGTTTTAAAATTTTTGTAATTTTCCCATATAAAAAAAAGAGGTTTTTTTGTGAAAGAAATACCAAGAAAAATGTGTTAAAGAGTTGAAAAAATAAGAACCATCAATGGTTGTTTGTGAGGAGTGCTGTTATTCAAGTGATTATTTTGGACTTTTTGTGAAAATATGGCTTTGTCATCTATTATAACGCGTCAAGCGGACTCTATATTCTTGATAGGTGTCAAAGATAGATTTAATTAGTTACCATTCATCATCAATATTATACTATGAAATAAACTAATTTACTACTTCCCAGGTAGTTGTACTTAATTTAGAACAAACCCTCAAAATGCCAGATTTTTTCATATTTCTTCTTAATATTACATACCTTTGAGCACTGTCTTCCAATTAGAATATTAGCTTCAAACTTTACCTGAATACTTGTTTTACCACTGATAAAAAAAATAGTGGGTGCCCAGACATTTAACTAGTTTTGAAATTTTTAGTATATAATATGGGCCACACTAAGCAGTATGGTGGTAGATTTGAAATTTATTCTGTTCACTTTATTTCAGCTGTCCAAATTTTTGGGCGACGATGACTGTCTTATCAACAAGAAGCTTCCCAAGGAGCTGTTGCTGAGGATCCTGTCCTATCTGGACGTTATCTCCCTGTGCAGGTGTTCACAGGTAAACGTTTCTGCATCCTTCACTTTCTTCTGGTTGCCGCATGTATTTTGTAGAATGCCACATGGCTGCCGCATGTATTTCGTAGAATGCCACATGGCTGCAGCATGTATTTTGTAGAATGCCACATGGCTGCCGCATGTATTTTGTAGAATGCCACATGGCTGCCGCATGTATTTTGTAGAATGCCACATCATGTCAGTTATTAAAAATATGTATATATATATATTATTATATTTATTTAGTACTACATAATTTACATAGACTAATATTATTTTCATGTACATTACACTTTTACATTTTTTTACATTTTCTTTTACATTTTTTTCCCTAACTATTCTTATCCTAACATCATACGTTGTTCCCCTCTGTAATTAGGCGTCCTAGCCTGTTGAGGTGGTTAAAAAATAAATAAATACATTTTTCAAATTAGCTATAATATACACTAATCTTTTTCGCACATATATTTTTTACATTTAACCCTAAATAAATTTACATTTTGTTCATTTCTTATATCATCCGGAATCTCCTCATACATTTTAATGCCCTTATACATTAGACAATTCTGTGACATAGCTTTTCTTTTCTTTTCTAACCTTATATTTTTTGAACCTCTTGTTGGATATTTATGAAAAAAATAATTGTTTTTTTTATTTGTCTTGCAAATATCTTGGAATTATCCCCTTAACAATTTTGTTAATTTCATTAGCAACATTATTTGCCCTGTTTGAAAATTTCCTGAAAATGAAAGTAAATAAAAAAAGGGTTTTTTCTCAAGCCTGGGTGTTTGTGACGTTGTTTCCCTCTGTAATTTGGGCCTCCTGGCCTGTTGAGGTGGTTAAAAATAAAAAATAAATGAAATAAAAAGTGTAACCAAAAAATCGAGTTTGTATAAAAAAAATATACTGCATTGTTACACTAGTAATGTGTATCGTATGTTTAGAATAAAAATCACCTATGAATTCAATGTTCGTAGCACTTTGTGAAATATCACATGTTAGGTTAGATTTGTGAAATATCACATGTTAGGTTAGGTTTGTGAAATATCACATATTAGGTTAGGTTTGTGAAATATCACATGTTAGGTTAGGTTTGTGAAATATCACATATTAGGTTAGGTTTGTGAAAATATTACATGTTAGGTTAGGTTTGTGTGAATATCACATGTTAGGTTAGGTTTGTGAAATATCACATGTTAGGTTAGGTTTGTGAAATATCACATGTTAGGTTAGGTTTGTGAAATATCACATGTTAGGTTAGGGTTGTGCAACATAATGAAATAATAAAATTAAATAAGTATTGAAATGAATAAAAACATGTTTCAAGATTTCATATGTTTCTCTTTTTCAGGTTTCTAAACTATGGAATATTCTGGCGCTGGATGGCTCAAATTGGCAACGAATCAATCTATTTAATTTTCAGCGAGATGTGGAGGTTTGTCCATACTTAAACACTTCCCCTACGAGCCTTTCATACTTTAACACGTCCCTTCTGACCAATTTTTTGTGATTTTTTTGGTTTTATTTTATTTCATCCAAAAAAAAAAGCATGCATAGTTTGAAAAGTATGTTAGTTAGCCGTCGGGCAAAGTGGCGTGATGATTAATCTTCGAAATAAATTTTCAGGGAAAACTTGTAGAGAACATTTCCTTGCGTTGTGGCGGTTTCTTGCGCGAGCTCTCTCTACGTGGGTGCGAGTTCATCGGAGATGGATCTCTTAGAATATTAGCACAAGTGAGTACTGTTTTTAATTATTTATTGAGTTGGCATTAACGTTGTGGAATAACATGATTAAATTAATTAAATAAAACACTTTGTTATTTTTAGACCACTTGAATTTATTTAACAGAACTTTCCATCATCAGGTGTAGTAATAAACTAAAATAAATATACAGAAAAAGGATACAAGTATGGGTGGGCGGAGCTAATTATGGGGGTGGTGGGGGAAGGGGTATGTAACGGGAATATTGTGAGTAATGGTGAGGTATTTTTGAATGTAATATTGTTGATCAATGTTTTTTCCGAATTTAAGTTTTTTTGAATTTCTAGGTTTCCAAATTATTCATTATTTGGCCTTTATATGTGATGGGATGAAGCAATTTGATTTCATGTGAAGCAAACTCACCATTTCTCACAATATTCCCGTTACATACCCCTTCCCCCACCACCCCTTAATTAGCTCCACCCACCCATACTTGTATCCTTTTTCTGTATATTTATTTTAGTTTATTACTACACCTGATGATGTAGACTTGTTTCGTGTACCGGGAATGTATTTTAATATTAACCAGTCCCGTTAAATCGGGGCTGTCCAGCGCGCCATTTACTATTTTATGCAAATTTATTTTATCGGCTTGGATTCCATATTGATTACTGCGCTACAATATTATTTTTGTGCAACAAAGGTCAAATAGAAAAAATACAGATCCAACAAAATAAAGCAATGAGAATAATTCTGAAGCATAACAGACATTAAAAAATTAAGTAAATGTTGAAAGATCTTGGGTGGATATCCGTGAAAGAAAAGAATGATTTAAATACAATGGTGTTTATTCATAAAATGCCAAATGGTTTATTACCAGATTGTTTTATGACAAAAGGTCCAGTTTAACCGCAACACTCATGAGAACACACGCTTATTCATTTGAGATCCCAACAGTGGTGACTTCCCGACGTTAAGACAGATAAGGCACGCTCGGTGCGCTGAGAATAGTAACCCGATACTTTGAATAGCTGATAAATAAGTGATTGTTTCTTTTAACCTCGCGATAACGGTGTTAAGTATTTTATTGTGTTGTTAATTTGATATTAAAATAAAATAAACTCTCGAAATGGCGAACGATAGTGATTCTGAGCTTATGGATAGGGACTTTAATGTGCAACAAGAGCAACAAGAAGTGATGAAAGTTAGTCTGGCCACTAAAATGCCTGACTTCTGGGTGGAACAGCCAAGGTTGTGGTTCCACCAGATAGAGGCAATCCTAGCGCCTCAAAAACTTTCTAATGTTAATAAGTACTTTTTGTTGGTGGCCAAATTGGGCAAGAATGAACTAAGTCAGATAAGTGATATTTTGAACAATCCACCAGCGGACAATAAGTATGAGGCAGTGAAAAACAGACTGTTACAGGTTTATGAAGAAAGTGAAACAAGGCAGCTACAGCAATTAATTGGTGAAATAGAGTTGGGAGACCAGAAGCCCTCGCAATTACTTCGTAGAATGAAAGAATTGGCGTTCAACAAACTGACAGACGAGACGTTAAAAATCCTGTGGATGGGCCGCCTACCACAAACAGTGCGCGCCGTGCTCACAGTGAGCAATGTAACATGTTGTTGAGATGTTGGCCCAAATTGCCGACAAAATAACGGACGCTATTCGCAATACTGCTAGTAGCTGAAGTTAAAGCACAACCAGGGGTGGACACGGCCACTGAAATGTTGATTAAAAAAATTGGAGAACTGCAGGTAGAGGTAGCTAGCCTCAGGGAACAGTACAGAGGGCGCGAAAGAGGACGCGAACGTCGAGGTTCATTTACCGGATCTCGGGACGGCTCTAACTCACGAAGCCGGCGCCGAGCACCACAACCTGGAGACCCAACATACCTTTGCTGGTATCACTTCAAATTTGGGCATAAAGCAACGAGATGCCAAGAACCGTGCGCCTATGTGAAGTCGGAAAACTAAGCAGGACGCCGACGATCGAGATAGTCGGCTCCGAAGGGACATCTCGTCTATGCATCACGGAGCGAAATAGTGGTACAAGTTTTCTAATCGACACGGGGGCAGAAATTTCAGTGCTAGCACGATCCGGGCGCCTAGGGAGTAAACCAACAGACTACAAATTATACGCCGCAAATGGAACCCAAATCAACACATATGGTGAAAAGACCTTATTTTGGATTTAGGTCTACGCAGACCTTACAGATGGACTTTTACGGTCGCGGACGTTCAGCGATCAATTATTGGAGCAGATTTCCTACGAGCGCGGAACTTAATGGTGGATCTACGCGGAAGAAAATTGGTGGATAAGGAGACAACCCTAAACACCAAAACATCCATCAGTAAATGGAATGAAGACAGAGGTATTTATGCAGTAGACATTAACGATCCTTATCATAAATTGTTATTGAATTATCCTGACCTAACTAGACCGGACTCCATCAAACAAGCGCCCAAACATGATATTCGACACCACATTGTAACCACCGGACCACCCGTACATGAAAAAGTGCGGCAGTTAAATCCGGCGAAATACAAAGCAGCAAAGGAGGAATTCCAAAACATGTTAGAGTTAGGTATTTGTCAACCATCAAACAGTCCGTGGGCGAATCCACTACATGTTGTTTATAAAACAAACGGAGATATCCGGCCAGTCGGTGATTATCGTCTGCTGAATGCAGCAACAGTCCCAGACCGTCCCAGACCGTTATCCGATACCTCGCATATTAGATTTCACGTACGCACTTAATAAACAAAGCATATTTTCGAAATTAGACCTATGCAGAGCGTATCATCAAATTCCAATAGCAGCAGAAGATATCTCAAAAACAGCAATATTAACACCTTTTGGATTATATGAATTCACTAAAATGAACTTTGGATTACGTAACGCGGCTCAGACGTTTCAGCGATTTATAGATATGATTTTACGAGGATTAGATTTTGTCTTTGCATATCTGGACGATCTTCTAATTGCATCAGCTAACGAAGAGGAGCATATAACGCATCTTCAATTAGTATTATCCCGTTTGAACGAATATGGGTTAACAATTAACACAAGCAAATGCGAATTTGGAAAAAAAGAAATTAACTTCCTGGGCTATTGCATAAAGAAAAACGGAATCACACCTAGCGCGAAGAAAAAATTAAGACCGTAACGGATTTTCCACAACCACAGACTGTAGAAGAATTAAGGCGATTTTTAGGAATGATAAATTTTTACCGAACTTCCATTCCCAAAGCGGCACAAATACAGGCACCCCTTAACGCATTTCTTCACAATTCAAAGAAAAAAGACAAAACAAAAATTAAGTGGACAACTGCTACAACAGACGCATTCGAACAGTGTAAAGAGAGCCTCAAAAATACAGTTCTACTGTCTCACCCAGCTCTCAATGCTCCATTGGCCCTGATGACCGATGCATCAGAAACAAGCGTGGGAGCTGTCTTGCAACAGTGGGTGGAGAAGAATTGGCAACCTTTAGGATTCTTTTCAAAAAAGTTGAGCGATACACAACGGAAATACAGCACACTTATGATCGAGAATTGCTAGCCATGTACATGTCGATCAAGCATTTCCGCAACATGATAGAAGGGAGAGAGCTAGTGATGTACACAGACCACAAACCGCTAACGTTTGCTCTGTCAAAAAAGATATCTCCCTCAGATACACCTCGAAGACTTAGACAACTAGATTTCATTGCTCAATTCTGCACTAAGATTGAATATATTAAAGGCGAAAAGAATCCGGTGGCAGACGCACTCTCTCGCATAGAAGAGATCGTCACACCAACCTTATTCGACTACAAAGAACTAGCGCAACAACAAAGGGATGACAAAGAGCTTAGTGAGTTAAAAAACCAAGATAATCTACAATTTAAATTGATAACCTTTCCAGAAACCAACGAGCAAATATTGTGTGAAACCTCTACAACACGGATTAGGCCGTACCTTCCGCAACAATTTAGAGAAACGGCATTTAAAGCAATCCATAATGTATGCCACCCGGGCATAAAAGAAAGTCAGCGCTTATTAACGCAACGATATTTTTGGAAGGGAATTAACAGGGATGTTAAGACATGGACTAAACAATGCATTAATTGCCAAAAAGCTAAAGTTAATAGGCACACTATGTCACAACTTGGGAGAATTTGTGTCAATGTGTCACGCTTTGAACACCTACACATTGATATAATAGGACCGCTACCGTTGTCCCGAGATATGCGATATTGTGTAACCATGGTAGACAGAGAAACTACCTGGCCGGAAACAGTCCCGGTTAAGGATATTACGGCCGAAACAGTGGCAGACGCACTAGTTACATTTTGGATATCGAGATTTGGATGTCCTGCTTACATTACAACGGACCAAGGGCGACAGTTTGAATCGGAACTGTTTAGCCAACTAACAAAAAGATATTAGGGATAAAAAAAAAAACGCACCACGGCGTATATAACCCTAAGGCAAATGGGAAAGTGGAACGATATCACAGAACACTTAAAGCAGCAATCATGGCTAAATGTGAACACAACACGCAATGGGTGCAGGAGTTGCCAATAATAATGTTAGGCCTACGCACATCACTCAAAGAGATATAGGTTACAGTCCAGCTCAAATGATCTATGGTACATCATTGAGACTGCCAGGAGATTTTTTTACGCCTTCAAAGCCAAAAATCAACGACACTGAGTATACTAAAAACTAATAAATCGTTTTTATAAGGCATCTTTTCCGACGAATAGAACAGCACAGAGCAGGAATGCTTACCAACATCCCGACTTAAAGTTTTGCTCCCATGTATTTTTACGCAACGAAACCAAGAGGGCCCTTACACCACCGTACGAAGGCCCGTACAGAGTTTTAGAGAGAAACGAGAAGATTTTCAAAATTTTAATAAACCAAAAAGAAAGCAACGTGACCATTGATAGAGTTAAACCTGCATTCCTATTAGAGAACACTAAGACAGGGAGTGACGCCTCGGACAAATGTGTACAGTCAGCAAATTATTTAGTACCTGATAACAATAAAAGGAATTCAGAAACATTCCGGCAGAATATCCGTGTCAGCACGCCAAACGAATTTTCACATGGGAAAAGCGAAATCAGCGGAATACCAAATAGACTACCCGTGACTACAAGATCTGGCAGAAGCATTAGGAAGCCCGTCAGGTTCGCGTAAACTACCCGAAACAAAGTACTAAGAACATGGGCAGTTCGGAGTCGAAGGAAGAAGTGGTTATCGCCCAGGCGGGAAGTAATAGTGATACGGGGAACCAGATCTGGAGCATGAACATGACCATGATGGTTATAATTTGTTTTCTCGTCGTCGGCGGCATCGTCTATTGGATCTGAAACGCTGCCATAAATACCTGGTGGGCCAGGTAACACAAGAGGTCCAGGCAAGGAGGGAGGCTAGGTCTCACGTGACCGTAGCTCCCCCGAGAAACTAACAAACAGTTTTAATGAGTACGTTTTAAAAAGATATTACAGTGTAACTTCATATATATTTGCTGGCTTACTTTTGTGTTAAAAATAAACAAGATTAATTAAGTAGTGAATTACCATAGTGCAATATTTATCATGTAACTTGAGTATTCCTTTGTGCCAAATGAGTTAGACAAAAGTTCTTCGAATTAAGAAAATTATAAACACAGTGTCAAATGAAACAATAGAGATAAGGATGTTACCAATCGCTTATATACAGGATGTCAATTTTATTGAAATGTTTAAAATGATTTTTTTTTATTTTTTGTATTATTATGTATGTCTGAACTAGGTGGGGAGGGGGGTGTAGCGATACTAGCAACCCCCGCGCCCCGCCATAATGCTAACCAGTCAGTCAATAAAGAAGCTTCAACAAGAACACACGCTTATTCATTTGTTGACCGACCTCACATGCCAATCTTTATCAAGACACTGTGCTAAACTACAAAGGTAAAGACATTCCTCCCTATTTTCTTCCTTAGTTAGAGTATAGGGCATTTTATTTCTACGGTTTCAACGCCCGTAGGGCTTTTGCATAAACATTTTTTGAAAGTTACACAGTAGGTAGACACATGCCAAAATTACAAACAAAAACCAAAAATTAAATACATACATATTGAATACATATTCATACATATTCCATTTCGAAAGAAAACTTATAACTAACTAACATCACGCCATTTCTCCGTAGGGGTAGGCAGAGAGGATTGAACGCCATACCACTCTGTCCTGACATACTTCCTTTGCTTCCTCTACATTCATACATCTTATCATGCACATACGCCGATTATTCCGACTTTTCACATGTCCACTTTCAAGCACTTGTCGTACTTGGTTATGCCGTGTCTTTTTCGGCCTTCCTCGGCTTTTACATCCAGGCACACTTGCATTTAAACTTCTTTCAGCCGTTCTTTCATCACTCATTCGCTCCACATGACCAAACCATCGTAAAAGCCCTTTCTTAATTTTGTCGACAATGCTTATCTCAGCCTTGCACTCTGCTCTAATTTCGACATTTGTACACCTAGCATACATAGTCGTACCACACATAGATCGCATTTCAACAGCATTTAGTCTACTTTCATCCTTCTTTTTCCAACACCACACTTCACTACCATACATAAGGGTTGGTAACTGTAAATGTAAATGTTCTCATAAGAAAACTTATGCTGAGAAAAAATACAATATGATATTAAACGGAGCAAGTTACAAATGGCACACTCACTATTCATTACAGCCAGAGATGGCATCCAGACACTGCTCCCTAAAATGAACTAGATTAGTGTTGAAAACATCTATATTATTAGCATACTTGTTTGCCAGTGCGTGCATTCGTCGTATAGATGAGTTGGCACTGTAATTTGTTGATGATTGGCTGCTGTAGAATAGTGCGTTACTACGGGTAACTACACCAGGCACTCATATACTAATTTAATTATAATGTTATAAGCATAGATTAAAGCAGGTTGAAGAATTGGTATATTTGGGAAGTATGTTTACAAGAGACAGAAATGTGGATAAGGACATCGAGAGAAGGGTTAGTGCCGGAAACAAACCGATAGTAGCAAATAAGAAATTTTCGAAAGAAGCAAAATTGGCAGTACACAACGGAGTTCTGGTACCAACCCTTAAGTATGGTAGTGAAGCGTGGTGTTGGAAAAAGAAGGATGAAAGTAGACTGAATGCTGTTGAAATGCGATCTATGTGTGGTAAACTATCATCAATAGAGGTTCTTACCTTCTGCACTTGTTGCAATAATGCTTTTTGAAAATACAATTATTTCTGATTTTAAAAGAAGGATGAAAGTAGACTGAATGCTGTTGAAATGCGATCTCTCAGGCGAATGTGTGGTAAGACTATGTATAATAGGTGTAAAAATGACAAAATTAGAGCAGAATGCAAGGCTGAGATAAGCATTATCGATAAAATTAACAAAGCCCTTTTACGATGGTTTGGTTGTGTGGAGCGAATGAGCGATGAAAGAACGGCTAAAAGAAGTTTAAATGCAAGTGTGCCTGGATGTAGAAGCCGGGGAAGGCCGAGAAAGACATGGCATGACCAAGTACGTCAAGTACCTACTTGAAAGTGGACATATGAAAAGTTGGAATAATCGGCGTATGTGCATGAGAAGATATATGAATGTAGAAGAAGGTATGTCAGGACAGAGTGGTATGGCGTTCTATCCTCTCTGCCTACCCCTATGGAGAAATGGCGTGATGGTTAGTTATTTAAGTATAGAGCAAAACTTGATATTCTTCTAGCGTTGGTAGCGTCCCTTAATTGGATTTGTTTTAATTTTCAGAATAAATTTGGACTCTTGCCCTAGTATAACGGACGTGTCATTAAAAGCCCTTTCTGATGGTTGCCCAGTGAGTATTTTCCATTAATATGGTTTTTCATATAAATATTTCATGTGTGATACCTTGGACTGGAACTGAAGCGTAAGACTGATCATCCTGCCTTCATATAAATGATCAAGATACACTGCACTTGGTGTATCGATGCAGTGCCCTATGCACCATTGGATAACGGAAAGTAGTAGTAGAATATCTAGCATGTTGGACATGGAATCCAATGAAAATATGCTAAAAATACACCTTGTAACAAAACTCGATGTACAAGCGGGAAATCAGTGAATCTACATCATATTTGGAGTCGATTTTGTAAAGTAAAATTTTTTGATTTGACCCAAAGTTTTCGAGTAAATTGAGTAAGAAGTTGATTTTTTAAATTTATTTAGTCAAATTAATACTATCCATAGAGAAAAACAAAACAAAAAACCCCATTTTAATAAGAATTTATGCAATTTTACATAATCTGCCATATTTATGAAAGCATTTATTTATTTTATGGTTTTTACGCCCATAGGGCTTTTACATAGACATTTTTATATGATTACACAGTAGGTAGCTATTCATTACCGCCAGAGATGGCATCCAGACACTGTTCCCTAAAATGCACAAGATTTGTGTTGAAAACATCAATATTGTTAGTATACTTGTTAGCCAGTGCGTGCATTCTTTGTATCGGTGAGTTTGCACTGTAATTGGTCGATGATTGGCTACAGTAAAATAGTGCATTACTACGGGTAACGCGACCAGGCACTCGTATACTAATTAAATTTCTTAGTTGTCAACAATCAAACATAGATTTTTATACTTTGAACAGAAAGAGCAAATCATTTCATATTCTTCTATTTTTTAACGTTTGTATATTAAAAAAGTTATAATTTATGTTTACAATGGGAATATTTAATTTAAAATTAATAAAGCGCAAAAATTAATGTTGGACTCTTTCAATGTTCTTTACGTGAACCCTGTAATAAGGAGACCAAATGACCGAGTTATATTCAAGCTGACTTCTTACTAAAGCAATATACAAAATTTTCATAGTTTTCATAGATTCTAAATTTTTTATTGTTTATAATGAAACATGTTTCAGTTGCTGACCCATGTAAATGTGTCCTGGTGCCAATCAATTACAGACAACGGAGTGGAAGCCTTAGCCAGAGGATGTCCTAAACTTACGAGTTTTCTAAGTAAAGGTAAGATTTCTACATCACATATCAAATTTGTAAAATTTTAAAATCTTTCCTCGAGTGCAGTAAAATAGGAAAAAATATCACAAATCCATTAGTTCTATCCGCTTTTCAATCTGTCCAATATTTTGAAGTGAAAACTTCGACAAAGCGACACTAAAAAGAGACAAACATATAGATCTATGGGATTTAGCCTGCGAGAGAATGAGATAGAACACAGTTTCCGCCGGCTGGCAGTTGTTCCATCTACCTCATCAGATACATTTACCAGTTGATCGCCGGCACCCCTTATAATTTTATAATGTGGAGGTCCTAGGCTATAAAACAGAATTTGTGTTCTATTCATGTATCTGAAGAGGTAGATTCGACTCCCAAAATTTTGTAGCAAAACCGAGGGAGAAGGCGCCTTGATGCGGTATTTCACAGATATATTGATAAAATCGAAACGAAAACTTTTGTCTCATACTTTAGTTATCATAAGCTGCTCGTATCACTTGTAGAAACTGAAGACATGGATCATGAATAATAAAATGAAAAAAAATTATCAACTGGGTACCAATATTTATAATAAATAAATCCTATAATTATCCCACTCCTGATACTGCATTTATCTCATTCTCTCTCAGCTTAGTTTTATTAAGGTTTCACTTCTACCTGGTGTGAACTGCACACATGTTTTTTTTTAAATATATTGTTGTTTCGACATGCAACAAAATGTTCGTGTGAGCGAAAAAACGACATGTCTGTTTGGTGAACTGTCAAAAATACAATATGGCGGCCATGACACATTCGCCGTGTCGCAATGCAGACGAGAAAAGGGGTGTTACGTCATCTTCACAGGTCGCAGTGACGTCAGGAGCTCAATACCCTAACCCCCGCTTAGAATATAAAAAATATGCCCTTAAAAACGGCGATTCATACAAATTTTAAACATTCTGGGTATGCACATTCGCGGAGGAAAAAATAGCGAATTGAATGCCATCAAAAAGTCACTTTTGAAAAATATTTCGAATTCGCAGTGTTGCAAGCCGATCGACGATATTTAATCTATTATAATTAACATCCATCCCTTCAGGGCTTATGCATGCATTGAAAATGCATATTATATTATATTAATGATATTTTTCAGGTTGTAGATTAGTCAACGATAAAGCCGTCACGTGTCTCGCTGGATATTGCCCCAAACTCGAAGTTTTAAATCTCCACAGCTGTGATGTGAGTATTGTTAGCCATCTTATTCATATAGCAAAATAACCTAATGTTTCCCGTTTTCATTAGCATTCTTGTAACTCCTGGATAGAGAGAGTGCAGAAGAAATTTCTGCGCTATCTGTACCTAAAGGAATATGGATATTATCCTTGGCTCTTCCCAACCGTGGGCCTGCTTCTTCAGAAAAATTATTGAATGAAATAAACTTCTCTTTATGTGAAATATCACATTTAAATAAATATTTTATTTTAATTCCGTTAGAATCCAACCCGCGACCTCATGATCGGTAGCCAAATGCGCTATCCACTAGAACACGTGGCACACATATATAAACTCATCATGTCAGCCCCTGAACGTCCACTGCTGAACAGGGCTCCAATCCTCCCGATCCTGCACCATCCCGTGTAATATTATAGATTTACCCATCGTGATATAACAGGTTTAACCATTGCCCGACTGCTTCCGGCGGCTAAACTCAGGGACTTCGTTGTGGAGATTCGGCACCTTATTTTGTGTGTGTATATAGACTCTCGACTTTCACTCAATCATCTCAGGTGGCGGGGATATGTGAACTAGTTATGTATGTGGACAATTTAGGTTTATTAGGAGATTCATAATTACGATCAATGCAAATACATATAACATACAGTTCAATAGTAAAACTAGGATAGTGTTGAAGGCCTTCCTACACAGATAATATTAAAATTAACTTAAGATTAGATTATGTAAAAGGCGTCTCCCATAGCGGTGATGTACACGTGGATAGGTTATAGCTGTCCGTGGGCTGGGCCAGCCCACGGGACAGGAGCTGATGAAGACGGCGGCCTTCGCCGCTATCGGTGAGCGGAGCTGACACAGTATTATCCTGTGTCCCGTCGGGGATATATTTAGGTCTAGCAGCGTCGTTGAGGGGTATGTTATACCCGGTGACACGGCATGATATACCCGGTGTCCAGATGCGGATACCTTTATGAATCGCAGCGCCGGCCTGTCTACGCGACTGGCCGATTGCGCGGTTTCGAGTGCGGGAAACAGGTTAGCCACGACCCGGTCGAACTGGGCCGGCCACGCCGTGTGCGGCCTTTGGTCGCCATATGCGACTTAAATGACTTCTATAGCTACCTTGGACTTCAGCTTGTAGCAGGGCACGGAACTCGGTCGTGAAGCATGAAACCTGAGCACTACGAAATACTAAATTATACGTAATACGGGCTTTATGAAACTCCATCTGACCCGTCACGCGGCGCGTAGCGCCGCGCCCGTCGCCTGGCAGGCGGATGTCAGAATGGGGGGAAAAGACGCCATTTTTGATGCCTAAGCATGTCAGTGGTGCCAACTTGGCCGTACTTAGAAAAGCCAAGATGGGTAACTTGATGAATTAAAGGTTGGGGAGGTAGGTACCTAATTGTCCCATTACACCCCATCCACCGTCTTCCAGCAGACCTTCTTTATATCATCCACCCATCTCATCCGTATACGTCCTCCTCGGAATTCTAGGTCTCCACATCTCGTCTATCTATTCTTTTGCATTAACCTTTTTCATTTCAGACCATAACAGACGATGCAGTGGTCGCAGTGGCCACACACTGCCCTTCGCTGCGCTCGCTGTGCATCTCCGGCTGCGGCCGCCTCACCGACTCCTCCCTGGCCATCCTGGCGCAGCGCTGCCAGGGTCTGGTCACGCTGGAGGCCGCCCACTGCCAGCTGTTCAGCGACCTTGGCTTCCAGGCCCTCGCTAAGGTAAGCCCACTGCCATTCGGTAGTGCTAGTCTAGTGTAGTCTGACCTATGGCAGGGTTCGGGAGGCTTTATCTCGTTGACTGCCCCGAACAGGATTATTCGGCCGAGTAGATAGAACGCCACGAACCTCATCTCATCTTGAAATTTGTAGTTACCCAGGAAGACTGGTTTTAATTGGGTTTTTCCCGATTTTTTATTTAAAAAAATTGATTGAAAAATTACAATATCAAGGGAATATTTTTAAAAAAATTACGATGTCATATGAATTTTTTAGCGCGGTTTGAAATAGTGCTTTTTGAAATCGCTCGCAAAATCCTTCACTTGGCGCGCATGCGGTGTGACGTCACAGCAATATAGGCGCTCACTTCGTAATGAATTTCACGCCCTTCATGGTGGACGGGTATGACGTCATTAACCAATAACGGGCGTTAAAAATCATTCGTATTTTTAAAATATAAATTTATAAATGAAAACAACAGTTTTGATCATTGTGTTTTATATCGTTGGAATTGTAATAATATACTTTAAATATTTATAACGTTTTTAAGAATATTTGTGTTATCGGGAAGAACCCTTTTTTAGGTGTTTTGAGTTATATTTCCAATATCAGTACGTCAATATGTAAGCAGCTATGTTGTTTCCTTCTGGGACTGTAGCTTTCAGATCAATGTTTCACTGTGCAGATCTTTGCTTCAGTGTCTGGATATTGTGTTTTCTGGGGCCAATCCCGCAGAGCAACTAAACTAACATTGTGACACTGCACTGGGTGGGTAGGGGAAAGGACAGCAACATAAATCTCAAATCTCAGCTACCCTGACTGCTATCTGTCCTATCTCCGCAGAGCTGCAGGCTGCTGGAGCGCATGGACCTGGAGGAGTGCGCCCTGATCACGGACACCAGCCTGACCCACCTGGCGCTGGGCTGCCCCCGGCTGGAGACGCTCACCCTCTCCCACTGCGAGCTCATCACCGACGCTGGGATCAAGGAGTTGGCCGCTTCACCCTGCGCTGCTGAACACCTAACTGTCTTAGGTGAGTGGAAGGCTAATAGACAATACATGATCATCACCATTTGAGCGTATTGTCGCTATCTAGACAGAATTCACTAAAGCCCACTTTATACGGGACAGTTTACTGTGCAGTTTCTTGTTCAGAAAACTACACAGTTTCTTGTACCGTTTTTTTGACCAATAAAAACTGCGCGGTGTGAATTTTACCTTTACACGGCCAGTTTACTGTATATAGGCATGTCGGACCTTAGAATACACAGTCCGACTGCCATAAATGTTGCCGTACTAATAATCTCTATCGTCGCCCATCTTATCGATTTTTTGCAGATCTATCGATTTTGTGGAGATTTATCGAATCTACTGAAAATGTACAACCGATTTACCTATTTTAATTTTCATTTCAATTTTAATTTATTTTATGCAATTATAAGCGCAGATAAATTATTCAACATATTATAAATAACTTTAGGAACTTCTACCGATTTTACAATATGGCAACTTTACTCATCTGTCAAATAGTCGTTATTCAAAATTTTGAATTTCAATCTAGGATTTCAGTTCATATTATTTATTTACATTATATTCATATTCGCCATCATAAAAGTTTATCAAAGTTTATTATTTGTAATATTACCGATACTATTGAATATTATACGACTTATACTGTCGTAATTGCCGCGTATGAAAAAACTGTATGAAAAAATGTGTTGAATTAGCGCACAGTAAGAATCTGACACTAGCACACAGTTTTTCATCCAGTTTTAGCTTTATACGGGACAGTTTTCAGACTGCACAGGAAACTGTGTAGTAAACTGTCCCGTATATAGTGGGCTTAACTCTGGTCCAAGAAAATTTTGATTTGAGTCACAATTCATTGGAGTTACAAATTAAAGAATGTAGAAAATAAAACAATTGCGTCACACGTCATTTCTAAATGTTGTTTCCATTCCAGGATTGGACAATTGTCCGCTCATCACAGACGCTGCCTTGGACCACCTAATCTCCTGCCATAACTTGCAAGTTATAGAGCTGTATGACTGTCAACTGGTCACCAGAAATGCCATCAGGAGACTGAGGGTAAGTTCGTTTTGATGAATAGAAAACAGAAGTAGAGAAAGGTATTAACCATTATATTAATTTATGTATTTGACATAAAATAACAAGCTTTTGTTTACGATTCCCAATATTTTTTATATCGATGTCAAAGTATATTTTTAGTAGTTTATTTATTATTTATTTATTTATTTTATAGACATTTTAAATTATTACACAGTAGGTAGCTATTCATCACCGCCAGAGATGGCATCCAGACACTGTTCCCTAAAATGCACTAGATTTGTGTTGAAAACATCAATATTGTTAGCATATTCTTCGTATAGGTGAGTTTGCACTGTAATTGGTCGATGATTGGCTGCAGTAAAATACAGGTAACTCGACTAGGCACTCGTATTCTAATTAAATTTGTTAGTTGACAACAATCAAACATAGATTTTAATACTTTGAACACAAAGAGCAAATCATTTAATATTTTTCTATTTTCTGATGTTTGTATATTCAAACAAGACAGCTCTAGGACCAGTCCTATGACATGTTATGGGCACAGCATTTTGTTTATAAAATGGACTCCACATTATCTTAAACATAATTATAGCGTTGAAAAAGTATGTTAATTTTAAATTAGGTATTGGTGTAGAAAATATTGGATTATTGAGGATAGGAGAACTATTTTTGACTTGCTAAATAAAAAATTATTCATTCAATGTTTGTTGATACCCCTGAAGTTCTATCACTCGTTAACTTTAATGTGCCGGCCAGAATTATTCACCATACCCTACAATGTGCCAATAATTCAGCCACTGTATATGGATACAACTCAGTCATCAATAGACTCCACAATCTGGGTAATAAATTTATGCATACTGGCGATACTTTTGATGTAAATTTTAATAATAACAATATTATTTCGTATCATCTTGATACATAAAAACAAAAAAACTAATAAAGAAGAAGAAATACAAGATCAAAATCAAATATCCTTTGGATTTGCATTAAAATCCCCTGATAAAATAAGGACATGACGACTTCCCTTTCTTCTATTGCAGAATATGATTCCCCTAGCACACCAGTAAATTCTCCCAAATTGTCAGGTTGATTCACAGGCATATAATACACATTCTTATGGGTTGACATTTTTTCTTCTCATAAGTATGGCAGATTAACTAACTAACTAAATAACCATCATAGAGAGGATAGAACGCCACACCACTCTGTCCTGGCATACTTCTCTTGCTTTCTCCACATTCATACATCTTCTCATGCACGCACGTCGATTATTCCGACTTCTTACATGCCCACTTTCAAGCAGATTAAGTCAAATTAAACAAATTCTTATTAAAATGACGTTTTTTAATTTTGTATTCCTTATGTATTGTATTCATTTGGCTAAATAATTGTCATTTTACAACGGATTGTAAAAAAATTATCAAAAAAAAAAAAACTTATTTTTTCTCAATTTTTTAAAAAACTTTGTCAATTAAAAAAAAAAATTTACAAAATCGACTCCAAATATTATGTAGATTCACTAGTTTTCCGCTTGTACATCGAGTGGTGTATAACGGTAATGTAAAATCTCTTTGATAGTTTACCGAGTTGGAGATCACAGTGCTGAGATGCCAACTTTATTGTTTCCGTTTGTTTCAGACGCACCTGCCCAATATAAACGTCCACGCGTACTTCGCTCCGGTGACACCCCCCCCGTCAGCGGGCGCCGGGCGGCAGCGCTACTGTCGCTGCTGCAACATCATATGAGACGCGTCGCCGCACAGGTGCTGCTAGCCACAGCAGCACCTGTGTCGCCATGTGTCGTAAATGTGCGGGATGCGCCATAAGTCATAACCATAGCCGCGTATACGGTGGGTGCTATAGCTACTGGACACTTGAGAAAAATATTTTACAATACAAAGTATTGTCTGAACTGTATTGGCTCAATTATAACATTTAAGGTTTTTTTGGGAGAAATTTAATGGCCTTTTATAAAACCTTATGGAAATTAGCAAAAGACTAATGCCCGCTGTATACGGGACAGTTTCTTGTTCAGAAAACTACACAGTTTCTTGTTCAGAAAACTGTGCAGTCTGTCAAACTTCTGTCAAAAGACACGCTAAATATGTGTATTTTTGAAACGCGATTGTAAGTTATTATCGTATGTTTGCTCTCAGGAAATTGTATATTTAGCTAATAATGTAAATATGTTATTGGTTTTTTACGTATTTAAAAGCATACAATAAACCAATGTCTACTTAAAACGTTTACATAAAAAACATTAACTGTCATGTCAGCTTAAATCTGACACTAGCACACAGTTTTTCATGCAGTTTTAGCTTTATACGGGACCGTTTTCAGACTGCACAGAAAACTGTGTAGTAAACTGTCCCATATATAGCGGGCTTAATACAATTTTAATTTTTTTTGTAAATAAGCGTGTAATTTACAGTAATTCGATAAATTTTCATTTTCTCTTGCATTATAGGCGTTTTCTTAATTTATCAAAGAAATATTGACAAATACTGATAGATTCAAGCCTTCCACGTAGTTTATGCACGGTCCAACGCTTGAAAACGTTCCGAGTTATGAAGGAATATTTTTTTAACTCATTGTCAATGGTTAACAACATCAAGTTTCAGTCAAATAAAATGTCATTTTCAAATTTTGCCATCGAAAC
>JAGVSP010004574.1:0-14228 GCA_022494985.1 Micrasema minimum
AGAAATACTAAGGGTTAGGCCTGCAGCAAGAATGGCAGCAGAGCTCGCGCGAGACGCGGCGCTCGTTTCACGATGCCGCGCCCCTAAAAACTGGCTTCCTTACCGAGAACGTCGAGTAAATCCCCTCCAATCAATGGCATTCTTAAAACGCACCATAATTGAATGAACATCTCAAATACAATAATTATCTTACATCTTTTAATTCCCATTACATTCTCATTCGAAGGATACACAACTAGGATAGACAGGATGATAAACCAATAAGGAGTTATCGTGTACTAGAATAAAATAACACCCATTTTACCGTATATGGAATCAGCGCAGCCGCTGCTGTTTGTTTTTCTGAAAAGTTAAAATTATGTGTCGCGCCATCTTCCTAGATCTTATTTGAAGCAAAAAACCGAAATGAATTGAAAGGAAATGTTCAGAAAAGAAAACATAAAAGAAGCGAGCGATAAAAATAATATTAAATTAACTCGTAAAAATAAAATTATACTACGAATTCTATGTTTAAAAGACTACGTTGAAAACATTATTTCAGATTTATAGCGGGATTTTTATTATACCGACAGATGTTTTGCCATGTAGAAGAGTTAACATTTTAAAAAATCAAACGCTGTGTAGACCAAAATACTAAATTAAACATTTAACTGTTCTTGTATTTTAGATATTATTTTAACAGGAAACATGATGCAATACAAAGTTAAATTGTTACTTCTAATAATACCTTTGGCTTTGTGCGTACCTTCCATTATTCATAAAAATAAAACGTGTTTTCTATTAAGTAAGATAATAACAAGCAGCTCATTAAAGAAAAAGATATTATGTAGATTCACGGGAAATTATATATTAAACAAGAAACAAGACTGTAAAGAAATATTATATCTGGCATTTTCGCTAAACGAAGCTACAATGTTCTTCAGTAGGTACACGAGAATACTTTTGATATACCTAAATACAAATTCAAGAGATTAAGGTTAGAAAAATATCATATCATTGTAAAACAAAATAGAAAACACACACATAATTTAATTTAACAAATAAGCAGGTAAATACATGTCAAGTAAAATAATCTTATTCATCATAAAACACTGGTTTTTAACACATTATTAGTATTAACCTATTCATTTTAATATAACGGTGAATTGGTACTTGGTACTTTCAAAATAACTTATAAAAGAGTCCAAATTTGATGATGTTAGTTTATTAATTTAAATCCATATTTATTATTTTTATTTCGATCCTTTTAACATATTTTCAAATCAAATTACAATTTTGGATATTGTCTAATTATTTAGGATATATATATACCTTAAATATATTGAAAAAAAAATCTGATCTCTGTCGAGACGTCAATTGTAATATAAGTACAAAAAATGGATTCTTATGATATACACCTACCCAAATATTTTAATTTAGAATCTTTCAAATAATCGGAAGTAAATAGTATACTAAAAACAAGTAGTGATGGAGCGGGATTAAAGAACCAACAGATTCCAATCCAGAGTCTGCTGCTCTAACCACTGGACCACAATCGAGTTAGTTTCGTTCGGTACGTACATACATATCAGAGCATTACTTTAATAACATAGGTTATGTTTTAGATCTTAAAAGTGCGGTTATTCGGTACATAAAGTTAGGAAATTTCCCTAAAGAAGGAAACTGCCTCCCCCCTGTAACCCCCTCCCTTACTAACACCACCCCTTACCCCCGATGGTTGTGACAAAACCGCGTCACGAACGTATTTCCATTTCATTTCAAGCAGTGTTGTGATGGCAATATTAAGGAAGCGATGGTGCTTTGTGTTCCTCATGTGGCTGCATTACCATCAAATCGCAGCCAACTATTAATTACCAAACCACCGAACGCTATTGCAACAAACATCCCTTACCTTTATTTTTTAAAACTATTTGATATAATTTGTAAAATAAACAGATGGAAGGCGGAGAAATATTGTAATAACATGAAGTGACTAACTAACCCATGTCGATAATAATAAGCCCTGTAAACCTGTAAACGCCTAGATACCTATCCAAATTCATTTCCAGAGATAATCTGTCTCTGTTGAGATGTCAATGATGATTGATGCAAGCCAGTCTTGGGTATAATCCAATTGGTATTGTAGGGATTGTCTACAAATTAGTATGCATTTGTACGCATTGAAAATGTTCCCATTGCTACAGAAAATTCTAAAATTAAAAGTCATAGTAAAAAAGGTCTAAACTAAGTTCAAAACAGGATCTTTGAATTCAAATTCAATGCGTAAATAATATCAGGTCCCAGCTTAGTTTCAGCCTAAGTTCACTTTCACACGATAATTTGACCGATTAGAGCTTTCACCCTTCAACAGACTTGGCTGGAAATCTAGTTAGTAATTTACATCAGTACTGATCTATATGTATTATGTAGGAAGATATGCACCAACTAATAAACCTGGTCTTCGACGAAAAATAAGACTCGCGGTTTGTTGAATGGTAAGCTCCCCCCCCCCCCCCCCCCCCATGGGGGGGAATATTAACCACTGGACGATATCAGCGGGTATCTACTTGATTTACAATTATCGATATTCTTCCTTGGATACAATGTCAAGTCAATAATACCGAACTATACGTAAAATAATACATATATTTATTATCTTCATAGATTGCAGGTATATAAGTGTAGGTACCTTTGACCTTGATTTGCCCTACCATCAAAAATCATGACATGTTTGAAAAATAAAACTTGCTATTATTTTCTTATATTATTTAGTTTTCAATTAAAGTAATGTACTTACAGGGTAAAGTCAAAGAATGCTCTTTCTTATATTGCCATCCTTTGATGTATAATATTGAATTTAATATTAGATATCTTATTAAAAAAATAAAAACAAATAATTGAATGTTTTTAATTTTTTTTAAAGATATATCGTAAAATCTGAATGAATTTAACCTACTTAAATTTTAAAAAATAAGTGTTAAATAAAAATAGGTAGATTCTTATCGTTTTTTATTAAATAACCGAGGCTAGATTGATGATACATTAAAATATGATTTTTATAGAATTTTTCAAGCACTTCTAAGTTTTCTTTCTTAAAAACGGTGCTATTTAAGTTAATTATGGAAATAATAAGATAACGTACGACGAGCATAAACCATAGTAAGCACATAGTTTCTTACATACATAGTGCAGAAATGTAGAGCTGAAAACAGGGTTTTGGCTACACGTAACTAAATTCAACATTGAGTGAATGAAAACTCGAACGAGCGTGAAGTTGAGAATATTGAAACAATATTTAAGTTCTCGTACCTACTCGAAATGATGGAATAATAGGCGGTATAAATTATAACAGCTATTATTGTAGTCCAGCTTCAGGCTTCAGGGATAACCACGGAAAAACCGTAATAGAACAATCCAGTTAGTTTTTAAAAACCAACCTATTTTCGTAATACCTACATAATATATGCTATAATCCTATAATTACAAATATAATATTAGTTATATTAAAACGAGTGTACGTGTAAAAGCGATCCGGTACAAGAGATATCGCAAAGGAAGTTCGCCTATCGGTAGAGTCGGAAAACAGGCCTAGTACTATAAGGTAGGTATCGTTATATTTATTATGTATATAAACCCCACCCGTGCCCGTGAAAGCTTTTTCGAGTAACGCCGAGTTCAAGGTCAGACAGTTTCGTAAAACAGACATTACTTATTGCACACAAGTGGAAATACAATAATACTTACATTATTATTATATAAAGTTTTTTACGCAAACAACTCTATTTTACATAGGTTACATTATATCGGGGCACAAATCACAATATATTGACATGTAGAAACGGGTCGGTGTGAGGTCGATATAAGCGTTAATCCATAGAAAATCGTGGATACAAGGTCGATAAACGCTTGTATCGACCTCGTACTGATCTGTATCACCATGTCGATATATTGGTGATCACAGCCAAGGCCGATTAGATGGGTTATATCTAACTTCGGATATTAATATTTCATGTGTGATACCTTTGACTGGCACTGAAGCGTAAAGACTGATCATCTTACGTTCGTGTATTAAAATTTCGAAATACACTGCATTTGGTCTTTTCAAAGCAGTGCCACTACAAAATTGTCGACGAAAGATTGCTCGATACGCCTTGCGTATTATTATTCATTAAAAAATATTTTTAATGTTCACGCAATAAAACTGAAGAAAAAAGCTTTTCTTGAGTGAGAAGTAAGATTTAATATATTATGTTGTAACCTATAATATCGCCACCTTATTGATAAAACACACTAAGTCAAAAATTTTCATTTTAAAATAAAATTATTTAAATAAAAATTTATTGCATGAATTATCATAATCGAATATTGTGAAATATTTTTATTCTATCTAAGAAAATCAATACTGGGGTAATAAAACTCGTAGTACAACCCGAAAACTGGTGAATCTACATCGTATTTGGAGACGATTGTGCAATATGACTTTTTAATCTGAGCTTGAAAATAAAATAAAAATTTCTTCTTACGTAGGTATGGCAGATTATAAGTAAAATTGCAAAAAATTCATATTAAAACGCGTTTTTTAATTTTGTTTTCTTTGTGGATAGTATTAATTTGACTAAATACATGATATTTGATAACAATTTGCAAAAAAAATGCAAAAAAAAATCAACTGCTTACTCAATTTTCTCGAAAACTAAGGGTCAATTCAAAAATTTGATTCTTGATTGACTTCGTGTGTTTTACCAACAAGGTGACGGTATTTTGTAATAGGTCAGCGGATTATTAGGGTAATCTGAATTTATTTATCGTTGATTATAAATATGTAGGTGCTAATAAAACACGAAATTAATAAATTATCGCTATCCGGAAAAATTACACGTCATAATGCGGGTCGAGTTTATCAAACTACCGAATGACACGATATTTTTATTCAGCGTGGATTTAAGTATTTTATATCTAAGTAAAACATGTAGATATTACTTTGATATAGTGGTAGGTATCAGGTTTGCATGCAATAATATAATACTGAAGCGTATTATAAGTATTATAGATTGATAATCTAACGTTCATGTAAAAAAATATCGAAATGTAAAGTATTAATTAATATTAGACAATCATTTTGTAATAGTACGTAATATTATTATGTAGTTTTATTAATAGTGTGTTCCTGAATTTATTTACCAAGCGCCAGATTGTCTGGTCCTTTGATGACGTAAAGACTGTTTTGATGCCAAAAATATTTGCTAAAGATGACATACACATAACACATAATGATATTGGTAAAATGTAATAATAAGTAATCTAAGTAGGGTAATAAGTAATCTAGATGATCAAATAAACTTAGATACTGAAAGCTATGTTTGGACAGAAGGGACGTAGGTATACTATAAATGAAATAATTACACCTTTTCTTCATAACATCGTAAGTGCGTCGAAATCCTTGTAGACATGGGAATGTTTTAACTTTAAAACATTAAGTAGTCACTTAACTCCAAGGACAGATCATAAACTCTGTGAAATCCTAGTTACCATATTCCCTTCAAAACTTCTCGCCTCTGCTGAGATACCTATCAATCTTCTTCTTCTTTCACCACGTTCGCTCCTATGTGAAGCATGTGGACATCACTAGATCCATCCAGATATCAATATTATGGACTAATTATTTATCATGTATTTTGTAAAGTACTATTATTCTTCCTAAACATTAATTATTTTTAGAAATTAAAAATATTTTTGTTATTAGTGTTGGATAAGTAAATAACATTAAATAAAGGTACCTACCTATATCAAGAAGGTTACCATAAAAATTACTCATTTGTAAGATGAATTTTATGTGTTTTTATAATTATTTTTCGATAATATAATACTTCTCGTTTCTCGTGATAATCTGCCTCTCAGAATAATTTATGAATTACCAGATATTTTGTTTTATTTAAAACCACTTGTCTAATATTATAATGTGCGAATTATTTTAGCAAATAATTGTATTCTTAGCAGCATTACCAGTCTTATGAAAATTGAAAAACGGAAAATTTCAAATGAAGGAAAATTTTAATCCATGAAACGTTTTAACGTACTTATTTAGTGTATTAAATAACAATTATTATAACTAGTCATTGCAATGTTAAAAGAATTGAAGATCCTTTAAATAATAGGTATTACTTTCTCCTAAAATTTCATCTGACCGGAAGAAAATTTTAAGAAAATGCGAAAATTTCCTACAAAAATAGACTAGGTATCTGATAGAGAGTGAAAGTCACTGGTAGTTAAATAAAGGGTAAAAAATCCATTCGGCTTCTACTCACTCTCATCCGGCATGTCTACCTCATCATCTGACTCCGTCCCTGAGTCGTGACCGTCCACCTGAGAAATAGAAATGTAATTTGAAAAAAGATAAATAAAATCGCCCAAAAATCCATTTCACGTCAGCCATATTTGACGCCGATCAGTCCAAATAGTTGGGCTAATCCACGTATTTCAACGGATATATTATCTAAGAGGTTTAAAGAACACTATGCTTAATGTTTTATCTCTCTCAAAACCTCGGGTCATAGTCAAAATAAGGAAATTAAAACAGTAAATAATCCAATCCTTTGTTCTCGACGAGCTCTGGGGCAGCCATTTTCTACGAAGCTATGACCTTCATAAAACATTTGACCTGACAATAAATTAACAGGAAAAGCTATGTAATTAGTGTACAAACCTTTTCTGTGATATTTTCTTCATTCAAGGAATGCGTACGAAGTTTGTGAGTAAGGAATTTAAGCATATTTTCGAGATTGAAACCGGCTGTCACTCCCGACTAGCGATGACACTTGACACAACGCTAAGACCATAAACGTCAAACGGTTCGGTATTTCTCAAATGCCCATAAAATGTAAGGCGTTGCGCAGTTTATTTTTGGTTAATTCGCTTTAATTTTAGCTACGGGAAAAGACCATAATCCATTTTAGTCCTAAAAATGACATTTCTAAAAATATTCCAAAAAATCAGCGAAGACAACCGGCTCCGTTAGACACCCGACTACTACTAAATAGTAGCCTTGCGTACAACGCAGTCAGCTGAAGTGGGTACAGTCCATTATTACTACAGAGGCGTGCTAGGCTTTTCTACGCGTATTATCAGTGCAAACTTATTAAAGTACCTATGAGATTCTTGTAATCCATGGGCAATACTCGTTTGCTCGACAAAGGTTTTTAATGTTTTCCATCATATGTATTTAATGTAGCATCAAGATACGAATTACGAACTGGATAATTCCGTCGGCAAATAATAGACTGCTCCGTAACCCATTGATGACAAAGGACCCGAATACACACAAGATTCAACGTGATTGGCTGAGAGTTGGAGTACCTACCAAGAATTGAATTAGCTGCAGCCTCTTCTTTCTTACGCACGATCTTGGATATTCTCCCTTTTCGGAAACGTACGTCTTAGTGATAATTCGTATCTTCGCTCTTCGCTTCGTCCGCGTCCCAGCAAAAAGATATATATACCTATATATTATTGTATTCCTAGATAGGGTTAGGAGGGATATGATAAATATTAATATTTACCTATGTATTGTGTTCAATTAAATATTAACTTAAAAAGAGGAAAGCTCTTGTGCTTGGAGAGCACTTTTAGAACTCGTTTAGATGGGTATTGAACAATATTCAGTAAACAATTTTTAATAAAAACCAATTTTCCGTGCATTTTTTCTCTTTAATATTTTTACATTATTTTTTAAATATTTTTTTTTAGTAGAGGAATGCCATCAAAATACTTTAAGCCTCCTTAAAAAATGGGCAAAGTGGACCCGGCGGGACTCGGCATAGGTAGGTACTTTTGGTGTACCTACATATGAATTCAGTGCCATATTATGCACTAATATGCACCATTTAGTAGGAGACGAAAGTGAGAGAACCCGCGACTTCAAAAAGTCCAGAGGGGTTAGCATATCGGTATTAAATGCGAAACGTTTTAGAAAATTTACAAAGATGATCTTATGTAAGTACCCACCACAAGAATGCATAGTTTGTAGGTACATGTGCAAAAATAGCACTTGGATACAAAATGTTATCAAACTCAAGAAAAAACTTGATTTAGGATTGAAAAACTAATAGGTGTAGCCATATTATAACCAGCTGATATTATTTGGTGTTTAAGTACTTGATTTGGCTAAAACATTCAAAAGGATAAATATTTTTTTTTACAAATCATTAAAATAATAGGAGCAATAGGTCTATTATGTGTTTATTTTTGTTGTGAGTAATTTATATAGCGCCGTTTTTATATACCTACCCCAAGGGCAATATTGAATTTAACGGCTCGGGAAATTTTAATGGGAATGAAACTCACTCATATTAATTAAAATATTTAGAGAACAAATGGGTCTTAAATTTCTTTGGAGACATCACTCCACTCTCACAGTTGAGCACTTCTGGTGGGAGCGCATTCCAAGCCAATAGGACCCGCAACCGCAAAAGCGCGTTCCGCAAATTTTGTGCGCTGATTGTGGATCGGTATTAAAACCTTGACTATAGCTGCTGTAGATGTAGTTGATCGAAGTGTGAGACGTCTTTCAGCAAGTTTATCTGGAATGTTTGATGTTTAAATCGCAGCATGAATAATTCGCTGCACTAACTGAAAAAGTTAACTATTGGGAAATTGCAAACATGTAATTTTATTGCAGTACCTAGTGTTTCATTGAAACTTGAAGAATTGTTCGCATCATGCTAAAGTAAACAACTTAAATAGAAAGAAATAGAAAAAAAATAAAGATAGTAAAAAATAGTAGGAGTATTGAAAAATGAGAAGTTTCCCAAAGATACCTGATGATAGCTTTTTCTTAAATTCACTAACAAAATTTCTAAAAATGTCTATGTTATCGGCGGCGCGGGCGCTGCTAACCCTGTGAATCCTATTTAACCTACCTACCGAGAGGATTGTAATACCTCGTATTGGAGGAAAAGTGCTCAATTTTTAAAATGTCTGGATTACGCAGTCGTAAATTTTAGTACACAGACCAAAATACACAAACATACAGGGGGTGCTAAAAAAAGTGCAACAAAATAAACGCGATAAGTACCTTTTTAATTTTTTGTTGAATTTTATTTTAAGTAAAAGCAAAATGGTAGTAAACTAATTAAATTTTTTTAATTAAATAAATTTTATTCGATCTGGCCTCTTTTTGCCTTAACTACATGGCCTCGAGTCTGTCAAAAAACGCATTGCTCGCTGCACATACGTTAGACTTGCACTGCCATTGTTGTAGTTTTTTTCAGCAACCCTGTAGGGTCGATTTGAGCAGTAACATGGCATTCTCAGTTCATTTTCAACAAATTAGGAATTGTGCAGTATGGTACCTATTCGTGATAAATAAAATAAAAATATTGTTTTTGGAGGTACATATTTTTTTATTGTCGTCATATTATTTTACCGAACATCTTCCGTTAGGGTTGGTTGGAAGATATTGCTTAAAAACAATAAGCCCGCCCTTGAACACTTATGCTATTACCCCTTGGTTAGGTAAGTACTCGAAGTTTTAAATAAATAATAATAATTAATGCAATATCTATGAAATATATCTACATATTATTGAAAATCTATTTTGAATATAATTTTTTTGTAATGATTGGAAAATCAACGACGGGCCATTAAAACCATAATTTAAAATTTTCCGATATAAACATGATATCGTGGGCGCTCAGGCAAACAATAACTAACTCCAGAAACACTATATTGAGATAACTATTGTGCTTAAAACAGTAATCAAATCTTTACTCCTCAAGTGCTTTCATTTGATTTATACATTTAAATTACTAAATAAGTACCTAGATAATGTATGTTTCGACTGTTAATTAAACTTTATTACTTTTTTTCAAATTGAGATTAAAGTCAGAACATTGTTAAATCGGAGTTAGTGATTTCTGCCTGAACGCCCACGATATTATGTTATCTCCTTCTTTTGCTCGGTAGGTTGGGCACTGACATTTTATAGGTATTGGAAAATTCGTAGCATTTAGAATTTTGTGATGAAACTTATTTCCTACGTATGAATTATAGTTATTAACATTTTTGTAAAATACTGTGTATTTCATGATCACTGAAATCAATGTAGTGGAAAAGCGACCTTGGAATATTCATTTTTTTTCAATGTTACTTTTATGCAAATCTATTACTATTCTTGTTGCATAATAATAAAACCTAGTTACCTAATTATTATCAGCTATTCAACCATCTATTTTAATATAGTGTGTTATAAGTTCGATTTTAGAAAACTTCTTCCGATAAATTTAATATTAGTGCCATAGAAACATGGCTAGAGAGAGAGTCTGTAGTCGCCAACGTTGTTGTTGTTGTTGTTGGCCTATTATGTCACGATAGCAGGCATGTTAGTAGCAGGCTTTAAAAAGTAATATTTTGTCTATGGGCGTTGAGGGGACAATTTTAAAAAAAAAATAAATTTTTAGATGGTGATTTATATATATTAAGTATGAAAATTTTTTTTTTTTTGATTTTTTAAATTCATATTATGTCCGTAATTAATTTTAAAAAATACCGTAATCGCGATTTCCCGCCAAAACGGGTCGTTATTTAGGTATTATGCGTCTATCAAATTTCGAGGCATTTTAACCAAGTTTTGATGTAAGTAGCGCCTAAAACAGCAAAAAAGTACATAGATACTTCTCTGGTTCTACGCATCAACTATATATTAAGTACGACTCTTTTTGTGCGCTTAGGAGACGGGTGCTTTTAAAGCATCCCTCCGCCGTGAATCCCATAAACAGGAAATAGCTTTATACAACGTAACCACTACGATAATATTTCTAAAAAAAACGATACAAACTGCATACATTTTCATACAAACGTTCATTTTTATGATTATAGTGGGAAAGTTCTTTTACATCTGTCATAATTTGGTAAACATAACCTATGTTCATAAATGCAAAATTATTTTAGAATGTCATTCTACACGTAATAAGTCTGAAGTTAGTTAACTGTCAATTTTTCAAGGAAACAGTTTGTTTAGCTGACACTTAGTTGATCAAACTACTTATTGTATTGTATTGATTTATGAACGTTATCACCGGAAGTGCCATTTTACCTAAAATTTGCCCTGTGTTTTATAAGCTCCGTTTTTTAATATTTTTTTACGAGGAATCCTTTGAATTTTAATTTTTTTTTTTTTTCACAGAAAATTTTCAAAAAATCATTACTATTCACACAAAAAAAAATACGGAATTTAAAAATATTGGCTTTATCTCGCACGTCCTCGGACCTGTCTCGGTGTCTCGGGTCTCGGCTCGGACTGGCTCAATACTTGGATCATCTACATATAGTTGATCAAAAATGACAAGTAATGACAATAGTATGATATGGACGAACACATTAGAACTTCTGTTTTTAGAAGCGTATAAAACGGAGCCTGCATTGTGGGATGCGAAAAATTCCCACTATAGAGACAAAGGTACCAGATACGACGCCTGGCTACGCATTAGTGAGATCATGAAAATTGACGTCGATGAATTAAAAAAGAAAAAAGATTCGCTTATGGCTAGTTACCGATCGTATAGAACGAAGGTGCGAAACTCTATTCTTTCAGGAGCTGCTGAAGTCTATAGACCTATGTGGTTTGCATATGCTTTGATGGAATCATTCTTGAATAAAGAATTGATTGGAGGCAATAGAAGTCTCGCTCAAATTAAAGTGAGTATCTAGTTAATTATTTATTTACGTGGGTAGAGTAAATAGCTGAATATTAAGTATTATACCTAGGTATGTATAATACATTATACTAAACATGGTTAGAAAACAAAAACAACATGTGCAACGCCGCCGTGCGGTGTGCGCACCTACGTCATCACTAGACATCTACGTCACACGTCTCGTGTATTGGCCTAAGTGCTGGAGTCTTTAGACGATGGAATTTGATAATAAGTGGTGTTATGAAATTAATCCTAGGAAGCGTAAATTTTTAGAAAATTTGTATGGAAAGGCCCCTTCTAGCGAATTCTTGTTCGAATGATACCAACAAGGATGTTAAAAAACGTATTAAGTATAAGTATAACGAGATATGGCGAAAGCATAACATAATATGGTACTATCCAAAACCAATATGATCATTCGTCTTTCAAGCATAGGTTATGATATGAGAATGGTACTTGAAAATTATTAAGATCCCATGTGGCACTTCTGGGAACATATCATGGAAAAACTCAATTTGATAAACAATTAATATGTATGTGGTAAAGTGTATTATTGACACTAACAAAATAACAATTTTCTTCAACTGAATTAATTTACTACTACTCTCCCTTATCCACACCCAACGGTGAATGGGGCAAGGCATTGATACACAAGTGGAGCAAATGTTGATCATTAGTTACATTGGGGGCAAGATGATCAGTCTTACGCTTCAGCGACAGTCCTAGATATCACATATATGTGAAAAACACATTCAAATAAATATTTCGGGGAAATGTATATGGGGAAACACGAGGCGAACAATGAGGGAATCCACTGTTTTCTAAAGTATTTTTTTTCTATAAACTTACTATTTAACTAAACAAAAAAAATATATTTAATATTTTTTTATAAGTTATTGATGAAGATACGATTTTTTAAAGTTGCACATTTCAAATACCGCGCTAAATACCAACTATGTACTAACTGCGTCATTTTTGCAGGAGTGACGTCATAAAACGGTTGTTTAAGGCCATGGTATTTCTCCAGCCAGTAACAAAACTGTCAAAAATCTATGCAAACTGACGCGGGAAGCACCCGATAAAATATACCGTCGACTCAACTGTCATATACTGTTAACAGCTGTTCTAGAGAGACTGAATGGCGGCCATCTTTTTTGCAATAGAAGCTTGTATGTAGATTGTATTCCATATTAAAATGCCATGGAACGCGGCTACGGGGTTTAAAAACGGAAACCGGAAACACTACACTTAGATACAAGGAGTGACGTCATTGTTTAAGATTTTGAAATGAATGCTATTTTCAACATTTTTAATTAATTTTTGCGTGCGTTTTTGGGATATTTCATCCCACTTCAAATATTTTTAAATTTCGCGTCTACACGAAAGCATTTTTAAAATTCAATTCCGGCTAGCAGTGGATTTCCTCATTAATTTAAGCCTTTCAATTTAACTAACGGTAGCGCTAGACGGGATATTGAAAATTTATCAATTTTCATAAAGGTGCTGCGACCACTGTGGTAACGGGCTTGTAAACCAACATTTTTCTGTGAATGCTGAAAAATAAACAAAACCATCAGTAGAATCTGTTCGTAAATCGAATAATTAATAAGCGAGATACGATCATTTTTAATGATTTCTGCTTCCACATGCGATCAGCGACGTCACCGATTCACATTAAATTTTTTATGCGAAATCTTTACAAAAAATCTAAACTTTAAACGATTGTATCTCGCATATTAATTAATATTATTTTTTAACGGATTGCACCGATGATCTTGAGATTTTTCCTTTTATTTTTCTGCATTTACAGAAAATTTCGGTTACATGCCTACTTTTACTATTTTTATGGCGCCGACACAATGTGCACACACCGCGAAATTGTGTTAGTTTGAGTAAAAAATGTTTACAACTACTGCGACTTAACTGTGAAAAGTCGCAAAACTGAAACAAAGTGTATGTAAGTACAATATTATATGTATTAATGGAATATCGACGACCGAAATCATTCCCTAATCGGCTACATTTTTTTTTTTTGCTGGATATTTTAGCGGTTTGTTATGAGTGTAGAAAGTTTAGAGTGCACAATATAACTACATAATTACTGAAAATATAGTATGGGAATAGCGGAAAAGAATTTTAGAAAAGTATTGAATTGAAAAATGTTAGTACCCTAAAAAGTATAACTTTAAAGAATATTATAATGAAAACTCAAACCGTCGTTTTCGTAAGGATTCACTTCGAAGGCGCTGCATATCGGGTTATACATTTAAATGAGTTTCTAGAATTAAATCCCCATTATATCGATCTACAACTACTATAGTCATCTTTTTCTGTCACACTGATCATTGTTTTTTAAAAACTACCTTCGCCATCATTGCGTTATGGCGGCCAAGTCAGAAAGAAAACTTAAAATGACGCCAACGCAACGGGCCAACTAGCGACAACCGACATTTTGTCGCCGGCCACGGCCCTAGTGTATATTTAGTTTGGTTTGTGGGTTTGTTCTGTGCCTAGGGAAGATTGTGAAAGGGCAGAACAAAAAAAATAAACAAAAAAAAA